>VXAA01002838.1:313187-337055 GCA_013399115.1 Anseranas semipalmata
GCTTGTGCTTTTCACACTGAAGACCTGAGCTGCACTTAACGGATGACAGATTTTCCAGTATTCAAAAGCTGTATTATATATATGATAGGAGTGAGACGGTATTTCTGGTCTGATTCCTTGCTAGACATGTTGTGAATTGTCTGTGGAAAGCTGTAACATAAAACAAATGGTGTTGTTGGTTTGGTTTGGTTCGGTTTGGTTTCTTTTTTTTTCTTTCTCTTTCCCTTTTTGAAAGAAAAGACAAGGTAAAAAGCAATGATGTTCCCATTGTATAAAGTTGGGCTCACCGCACATTTCCAGGTCATTACAAAATTAGCAACCGACTCCAGCTAGGGAAGGAGCGTGGCCGCACGCTTTCTCACGTAGCACGGGCAGGATTTGCAGGTAGCGCGTGTGCCGAGCGTAATCCTCCGGCGATAACACCAGGAAGGTCTCCCTCCTCCACGCATCCCCCTGCGCGGTGGCCACTTATGGGTCATAGTGGGAACGCTCTTCAGCAGCCGACCACATGGGCAAAGTGCTCTGCCTGCTGCTTTCATGCAGGTGAGGCCCACCCGAGGTAACACGCTAGATGCGAAGCGGAGCTGAGGACCTCCATTTTGTGGGCTAATTGCTTGATTACCAGGCTGAAACAAAATGGAGGAAAGGCCTTTTTTTTTTTTTTNAAAGGCCTTTTTTTTTTTTTTTTTTTTTTTTTGTAAAAGCAGTTCAGTGCTGACGTGACAGAAGAGACAAAGTATCGGGAGAAAAATGGTGCTTAAGGAGCATCAGTCATAAAATCGCTAATATAAAATGGAATATGAGAAATAGAGATAATGTGTACAGATTCCTACAGCTAATAGATGTGCAGGACTCACGTACAGTTGATCTTTGGGTTTAGCAACAGTTAGAACATAAAAATGATTTCAACCCGTGAAGTGTAACCTTTTGGATGAACATTTAAATTGGAAACACCATGGGTAAGAAATAGACCTCAGCATTTAATTTGGACTGGCTAGTTGGAAGCCTGTATTTACTGTACAATAATTTCAAATTTAATTAAATAACGCTGCTGATGCCAGTCACATCAACACTGTAAAGATGATTAATTGCACGCTTAAATGAAATATAAACTGCCTTAGAAGTAACATCAATGCGAGCCCTGTAAGCAGGCACCATATGATGGATTTAAACGTACCAGCCTACCTGCGTCCCTAGAAGCACACCACTGTTAAAAACGGGCCCTACATCTGAATGTAGCAACTGTACCCAAAACAGAGACGTTAATGAGTTTTTATTTCTCAATATGAGTCTGAATTGTTTCCCCCGTCTTGCCACAATATTTTTATCCTGCAGAAGAGCTTTCACACAATTTGCATTGTCATCGCGTGGACTGGCTATCGATGCACACGCAGGGGCTGGGGCACCGCGGTACGGGGCTGCGCTGTCACAACCAGGCAGCTGGATGGTTATATATTCCACTTTGTTTCCATTGTATTTCGATCCACAGAAGCAGCAGGACAAAGGGCCTGACAGAGTTAACCATGGATTGTCACCTTGATTTGTCCAGTCCAACAGATATGCAGAAATGATTGATATTCTGCTTATGAACACAACACAGGAGCAAATAACCTTGCAAACAGCATTTTCCAAAGTGTACTATCAGTTAAAAAATAAAAATAAAAAAATTCAATGTCTTTGTAGATGATACACCTACATCTTTCCCCTCATTCTCTGTGGGGGAAATAAAAACAAGAATAATCATCAGATTAGCAAATGCACTGAGACTCTTCTGTAACAGGATACAGAAAACAGCAGAAGCAGGCTCTGTGGCTAAGGGCTGCATTCTCAGCATCGTGTTGTTTTATTTTTCATGAATGCTACTACAGTGCTTCAGAATTGAAGTTTCTATCATGAATGTAAACTCTTTGGGGCAGGGACCATGCCTTGTGTATGTTGTTCGTTTATGGAGCTACACCTTTAACACTTTATAGGGAGGTGTACATGTGGAATACAATAAGCAAAACTATTTCCAGAAAGAAGCACCAAATTAAAATGTTGTTTTCTAGAAGAGTAAAAATAGTGAATGCAGCTCAATTTCTACTCTAATATAGCCCTGAATTAGATATAAATAATATCTTATTTAATAATTACTAATTAGAAGAGCTATAAATAAGTAAACCCCAAACCAGGCTATTGCTGTGAGGAAATTCTATGGTGAGGGAAGATGATAGTTATAATTAAAATTCACAATTTTTTTTTAATTTAAAAAGTCAAATTTTAGCAAATTCATGTACAAAAGAAACAGAAAAATCCAACTTAAAAAATTGAAGGAATGAGTTATCTTTTGCCTTCTTTCTAAGGATATATATATTCTGGCTTATGTTACTGATCAGTAAGGCAAATTGAAATGAAAAAAGGGAGATGACTCAACATAACAAAGGTCAGTTCTGAAACACCGTAATTTTTTATAGGAGACGAAAACAACCAGCAAGAAACCTCGTTGTGGCTTCTGACAACCACGTGTTTATTAACTATATGAAAGACATAATCAAACTCTCGTTTTGCTTATACGACATACCTCACCAGAATGGACAAAATACTTGCCTCTGAAGTAAAACCTTTCAGAAGCACGTCATTTATACATCTTTTTTATTTATGAGATAAGGTTTATCAGAAGATGTGGTATTACACACCACAATAATGTATTCACTTCTGAGCATGCAGTATTTTAAGCAGGCATGAAAGACTAAATACATTTAATATTTTAGGGTTGTTATTAGTTTTTAATAATAGATTGGATTATTTTTGAATTTGTATATACATTTTGTTGTTTCAATCAGTGTGCCCATTCTTTTAACAGTGAAAAAAAAAAAAAAACACACTAAAATATAACATGCCATCATACCATCTTAAATATCTACTTGAAGCTACATTTTGTATCAGAAAAGGAAAAAAATATATAAATCTTACCCACATACTGGAATGCTAATGTGCATCCATCAAAGAGCTACACATTCATAGTAAAGGTTTCAGCCCAAATAAAGCCCCTTGCATTATCATGTGCATGTAAAAAATAAGGAAAAAAAATTAAAAACTCATTTTTTCTTTACCAAAAATGTTTAGGAAAACCTACAGGCACCAAAAGAACCATTTATTGTCCAAGGAGAAAATTGCACAGATTTGTCTTTCCTCGGAATTCTATGCAGCCAACCGTAATAGCTCTTTGACAGTTCACCTGACTGCAGCAGAAATGGGAATGTGATGGTTACAGTGGATGACAGAAAGGGGCCATTTGAAGTGCTATTATGCAGTTTACATGAGAAGATTTCCAGAGATTTTGGCTTTATTTAGTTACGTTATGTACATTTTTGTTTTTTTTGTGTGTGTGTTTTTTGTTGTTGTTGTTGTTGTTGTTTTTCGTAGTGGTGCATGGCTTACAATAATAAAAGACATATTCTTTTCCAGAGCTGCCAGATAAAATTGCACACCTTAAAATTTAAAATTTCATTAGTATTTCCAAACTGGCTTTGGTGAGTCACTGTGCTTCAGTACTAAAAAAGAAAGTGCGTACATTCTGTTCTCTCTTGCCCATGACCACAATATAAATGACTATTACGTCATGTTATGTACATTTTATTTCATCTGGTTTACCCTGCAATTTCAAACAAATATAAATTAGATTCTATATGTTTGCACTTAAGCAAAAGCATTAGTGGAAAAACAGACAAATTTTGTGTACATTTGTAGAGGAATGGGAATCCTTTACAGATGTTAAACAATTAAAATGATAGTCTGAAATCCTTACAGCCTGAAAAAAACTCTTTAAGTGCCTTGCTGAAAGGACCCAATTCTGCAAGCTCTTGTTAAGATAAATGGCCCGACTGAGGAGCATAGGTCTTCTCGGAAGAGTAAAGCCTACTCACACAAGTCAGCAGCCGTGTGGCACTAAGCTGTGACATTTGAGCATTTTAAGGAAGCGATTGTTGTGCAGATCTTGATGTTCATGGAAAGATGAATCTAAAGCAACAAATAAATACATATGTCCTTTTTATATGCTTACAGCATGCACAAAAACATGATGGTAACATGCTGGTAGTTTTACACCAAAATATTCTCAAGAAAAAACACATTTACCGTATAAGAAAAAAAAAAAGGGATAAAAGTGATAATGACTGAACTACACTGTCCTAACTTGCTCTGCGTTTACAGGTGATTTATAGATTTTACAAACCAGAGAAAATAAGCAACTGTACCCTTGATATATTGTTAAGTAGGCCTTCTATGATTCTATTTTCTGCATAGGGTCAAGACTGTTGACATGGGATTAATCAGCTGCTCCTCCTAAGCCATGGATCAGGACAAATTGTTGTCCGTCTCATACAGTGCCATTGCTTGAAAATAGAACTAAACACATAAAATACAGATATACACTAAAAACAGCAAAAGTCACTAGCATTAATTGCATCACTGTACAGTGACAGATATTTTTGCTTTTGCATTTTAAAGACTGCCAACTGTAACACCAAGAAAACAATACTTAATTTTCTTCCCACGTTCTGAAAATGTAGTGACTCTTTAGAGCATATTGCTCTGTGAGATTGCAATATTTTACTTCAACACACTTTTTTTTTTTTTTTCTGTTCCTATGGGCAGACCTCTTCATATGTGTATTTTGTCCTACTTACAAGCCTAAAATATCCAGTTATCTTCTGCATATCTTCTAGAGAACATACACCTACACATAAGTGTAGCCTGCTACCTACGTTGTTGTTAGATTATTTGTCAGCCTGGAGCATGATAGGATTTGAGAATATTGGGTGCAGAGTGTCTTCAGGAAGAGGGAAAGAAATCATTCACCATTAGAGATAAGTATGACAAGCTCCTTTTTACACTAGGATACACTTGTATTAAACAGAATGGCGGGGTGCCCGAGTGAGATTGCATCTATTACCAATGATGACATGAAAATGGACACTTATTAATCACTGTTTTGAAAATAATTATCCATAGCTTTACAAATGCTACTTAAGTCTAAATCATGCAGTCTAAGTGTACATCTAAATGAGGATTTTTTTCCCTGAGTGTTCCCTAATATACAAAATATTGCTTTCTCATTGCAGAGCTAGAAGTTAAACTTTTTGTAAAGCAAGTAAGCATGTGCAACAAATATATAGGTTAGTAATGATTAGGCTGTTGATGTAAACCAGACGTATCATTAGTTTAAAAATAAACAGGTCATAGTTATACAAACACTTGATCTCTGTGATGTTTCATAATTATTTTTTTTTCTTTTTTTGCTGAAGCTATCAGGTATAAAATTGTTCACTTCTAATTAAAGAATGGAATTTCTATTGGTCACAAATAATTTTTGTGTATAGAACTTTTCACTAGGAGGAATGCAAAAGGAAGATTATTGAATGAAATGATTGGGGGATTTTTGCCAATGAAAATACTTTTGTAGATAAACAGCTTTAATGTGTTTTGTGTTTTATTTATTTTCAGCACAATCAATTGTAGAGGTTAAGCATCTCTAGATTTTCCAATCAAATCACAGTAATAATAAGAAAAACTTTCATAAACTCCTTTGACATTGTAATGTCCTATATTCAAGTGTACATGTAAAGTGCATCCAAACATATTTTGCATCTAGTATTTATTAAGTTTATATATTTTTCACATATATATTTGTATAGTGTACTGCTGTATCAACATTACAGAAATATATTACACTAAGGACTAATTTTGGAAAAATCTATTCTCTTTATTAAGTAAGGATGCAATGCTTCTTTATGAACATTTTGTATTTAATCTCAAATATAAGTTTCAAAGAGGTAGCTCCATTGATGTGATAACAATTTAGTATTTAAAAGAAAGTGACCACTTTGCATCATGGAAAAATCTATCTATATTCAGAAAGCACACATGCATGGATGCATGGGAAAGACTCCAGTGTTTTAAAGCTTTTTTCAAAAGTAACTATATGGATTCAAACTCAAGTAAGTTTACTGCTTGTCCAGCATCTTAAATCACGTGATAGCTAAATTTTACCTTATAAAGTTATTTAAACTGTAATCAGTTACAATAATAATCTGCTCTTCGAAAGCACACATGAATGTAATGCCTGACTGCCACCATACAATGAGGCAGCAGCCTTAACATGTTTCTTTTTTTGTCACAGCTGCATCCAAAAATAAGTAAATTCTAGACAGAAAAAAAAAAAAAAGAAGGTCCATTTTAAAAAGTCCAAAAATAAATACAGGAAAATTGTCTGACTTTGGAACAATAGTTGCATATATATCCATAGGAAATATATGTTTCTAATTTAAATAAGATTTTGGAGGAAACAACCATTGTATTACTAATGGAAAAATAAATATAGCAACAATTGTTTGTTCAATGTTGCTATAAATAATGTTTACCAGAAGCTTCAGTAAATGTTTTGACAATGATTTATAAGAATGTCAAATAAAAATATTATATTTTTTCCATTCTAGCAGACAGCTAAATATTTTATAAATATACTTCAAAGTAATGCATTGGTCTATTCTGAAAATCTGATGGTTTTCCTGATATATTTTCATTTAATGAAATGTCTCCTCTACTAAGAATCTTTTAAATTAAAGCAGGTAGGGTTTTGTTGTTGTTATTGCTAAAGTAGATTATTCCTTTTATTTCCTGAATACTGATTTGATAACTTTAGCAGATCTTGAATGTTTACAGTATATGTTATTAAGGATTGAGCCTTAAATTTATTTGCATGGGTAAAGAACCTAGTATTGCACAGGTCAAGTGGTTTCAGAATGAAAAATAAAGCTATATATTTAAAGAGGTGTTAGTATCTCCTTTCCGAGTCCCCTTTTTATTTCAAAGCGCAAATATGGTTATAAATCACATTATCCAATGCATACAAATGATCTGAATTACAAAACAGACTGGAATACCTGCATCTTCTGTTTAACCTGTGGAGATGACTCACATAATTGAATTGGAATATGGATACTATACTTATGTATAAACTTTCACTAACTTGTTTTCATGGAATAATGAAGAATGTGCCTGAGGTACCAGCAGGGTTAGCTCTTCATACAAGGCAGCTCATCCAATAATGTGTTTCCTAAATTTTTCACCTGATTTATACAGAGCAGTCTTTATCAAAAGGATATACCATCTCCAGACTCCTGTATCAAATTGCTGTCTTTTATTTAAGAGAGAAAAAGTGCTTCTCTGCTTAAATATAATTAAAAGCATAATTAGGGAAAAAAATACCTATCCTAGAAAGGTTATTCAAACTTATATAAGCACCTGTTTTCCTTTAAGCATGGTTTATGCCCAGCTCTGGCCAGAAAAACATCTCTTTACAAACACGTTTATAAACATATCGACTCAGTGTACGCACTTCTCCATGCTCCTACCTCAGGCTGCGATTACAAGTATGGCAGCACCAGCTATGGATTTCAGTGACAGAAAACAACAGTGTCACACGCGACCACACAGGCTGTGCAAGCGGCTCCAGAGCCTGGCGGATGCAGCCAGGAGGTTGTCCCCTTCTGAAAAAACGCGCTGCTGGGGGTGTGTGCTGCTGATGATGCTCGCTGGACCAAAGCAAGGCACCCATGGGGATGCTTGCAGGCACCACAGCACCCTTTTTCTGCGGTACAGGGAAGCACCTACTTTATGCGTTGGCAGATCCAGAGGGCAACCTGTGGCAGCAACCTCTTTTTTACATACATGTTTCACATGTAGAAGACAAAAAGAGTAAATTTAAGCAAACAATCCACAAAAAGCTACAGTTCTGCAAAAGAGGTGAAATTCCTTTCCTTAAAATTTCACACACAGATTATGCCCCCACTTTATCCATGATAATTTTTTGGAATGCATTCAGGTTATGTTTTCTGATACATGGTATGTGGCACTTTTTACATTAAAAGCATACACAAACCCAGAAGTTTTGATGCCAGCTGCTGCACAGAGCAGAGCTGCTTGTGTTTGCAAACTGGTTCTTTTCCCCTGAAATACAGGTTCAGCTTGGAGGGAAAAATAATAGTGATCCCTTGACTATTTGGCAAATAAATGCAGTGTAAGATTTGAAGTACCCCTCAAATATAAAAGAATTGTGTAGCATGTATTTAGCCTGACTCTAGTACTAAAGATCTGCCTCTGCCTACTTCTGGCTGTCGCTTTACTTCTATTACCTCCTGGAGTGCTGCAAAAGTAAATTCCTGCAGGTAATGGCCTGAAGACTGCTCAACATTGCTAACTTCCCTCGTTTGTCATTATCACAGGAGCACCGCCGTGTCATTTTGAAAATATTTTATGTCTTACTGGTTTGTGATGATCTGGCATCATACACTATACTGCAGTACTCAGGACAGAAAACTACCTGAAGACGTCTTAAATAGCCCTATTACCAGCACCGCCTGGGAAGGACTCCCATGCTTGCTTCTGTGTGCAGCGGGACTGCGCGCTGCTGGCAGAGTGGGAGGTGGGCACCCCCTGGCACTGGGGCTGCCTCCACCTCTGGCCATCATGCTGCAGGTCCTGTTGTGCCCAGTCTGGGCAGCAACAGGCAGCCTCAGGGCTCTGGCAGGCTGGGAAAGGGAAATTATTAATGGAGCGACAAAAAGGAAAAGCCTTTTCTTTGTGAAATGGTAGGAAAAAAAAAAAAAGAGGAGTGGTATCAGGATTCATAAGAAGATATGATATGAAACCTGCTTTGCATCAAAAATTCTCCCATATTAGGCACAAACAAGCTGATGTTACAAATGCATGCCACCAAAGCAGTTAAATAGCAGGGAAGAAAATGCAATCCAAGCTGTGTTTCCGTAACAAATCCTGCATAAACTTTTCATAGGGAAGAAAATTAGGAGGACAGGTAGTGTCTTGCTTGTGACTTTGCATTACACTTGCAATTTTTATGTAGAGGTGTCTTTAGGTGCATGTGTGTGTGTGTGTGTGAGAAAGAGAGAGAGCAGGGCTGGGTTCTTGTACATGACTTGTGAGAGACAGAAACAAGTGTATTTACTTGAAAGTCTGTAGAGGACATCAGTGGAAACAGGATTAGGCCTGTAATATTATTCCTTGGCCAAGATATACTCTACAGAAGGTCGCTTAGGTGAAAAGTATGTGAAATTGTTATGACAGCTTTTTATGTGTTAATTTGATAAAAGAGATATGGTGCAAATAAAATGGTACACACTGCTAAAGGTTCAAGTGCTGATTGAGAGTCCTTTTAGTAGTAACCTGAGACTCTCTCCAACACTAAAGACCAAATATTTTTAAATCATTCATAGAAAGGAACTTTTTTTTTTTATTATTTTGACAAGAATTTTGTGAGGCTTACAAGAGAGTCCCAGTTCCCTGACACTGCTCTCCTATTTCAAGCTTGAAATGCCATGCTTCTCTGGAGTCTGGTAGGATTTACCCACATTCTGCAACAAAAGAACAAGTCAGTTCTGATATCTGAAAAATCATTTTCTGCCCATGTGCTTTAATACTGACTCCAGTTACTCAGGGAGAGAACAAAAGAACTTGCTGGAAACGCTGGAGGCTATGGAGCATTTTTAAAAATGCTTCATGACTCTATGCACCACTGCCACCCATTTTTTGGATACTCAGCGTGGTACAATTTTCTAAGGGAACTTGTTATCATATGTAAGTGTTCTACCTCTTTCTGAGAGTCAGATGCAGCTGCAACCCCAAACCCAAAATGAAGGCATCCTAAGTTTCTAAATATTTTCCAAAATCTCCCAAAGCTAAGAGTTTGTTTTTTAGTCAATTCTGCAACAAGTTAGGTGTTCTTAACTGTGTATAAGCATCTATTTATGTGTTTTAAAATATTAAAGCTGTTAATGTACATATAAAATTCAGGCTTACCCATAGGTTCAGTCATATTGCCTTAATTTTTCTTTTCAAGTAACAGAACATATGAGTCCTTTTCAATGAAAGTTTCACGCAATACTCTTTAAAATATAGTATATCAATGTTTTAAAAAGAATGTTTAAAAAAATGAAAGATTTTGCCCATTTTGTTCAAATGAATATGCCCTAAGTTATGCCTCTCAGTTGTCCCAATTTATTTTAATATGAAAAAATCTAATCTCTGCTTGTAAAGCAGATTATGCGTGTATTAAATTCTTTAAAATTAGAATATACTTAATGCCACATTAGTTCCAGGCATGCAAAGCAGGAGAAAGAATTATACACCTAAACAACAAGAATGGTTTTTAAGCTTAAATTTCTACTTTGCTCCAATTCTCATTTGATAACATAAAATGATGTACAATCTACCATTTAATGAAATGCAACAATGAATTCATTTTTTCTTAGCAAACCACAAAATAAAAGAATTAAAACAGCCAATATTTCTAATAGAGAAAAAGCAAAACCAGTGCATTGTTTTCTCCATTTATAAACTTGGTACATCTGGCTTTTTCACATCCACATCCCCATCCTCTCTCACCTCCACCCAGTAAGTTAAAATTCATTTTGCCCTTCTCTAAGTGTATTAAAACAAGCTGCTTTTGATCTCAGCAAAAGTCTACTGATTCCCCTGTGTCCAGGCAGAGGTCAGAGCTCATCTGGACTAGGGCCTAAAACACAGAAGACTATAGACCCCTTGGTCGTCAGCATCACAACTACAAGTTCATTTATGGCAGCTTTCCAGCAGAGTATATTGAGGTTGCTGGTCCTGTTTTTCTGCTGTGCCACCAGAGAACTACTGCCTTCACCTTACAGAAACTGTTGAACACTCCACAGATTCAGCCTGCCTTAGGACTAAGAATAAAGAAGTTATTTTTACAGGCTGGGTGGAGAATGGATTGAGAGCAGCCCTGTGGAGAAGGACCTGGGGGTGCTGGTTGATAAGAAGCTCAACATGAGCCGTCAATGTGCACTTGCAGCCCAGAAAGCCAACTGCATCCTGGGCTGCATCAACAGAGGCATGGCCAGCAGGTCAAGGGAGGTGATTGTCCCCCTCTGCTCTGCTCTGCTCTCATGAGGTTCTCCCCACCTGGAGCACTGTGTTCAGCTCTGGGGCGCCCAGTATATGAAGGACATGGACCTGTTGGAGCAGGTTCAGAGGAGGGCCACAAGGATGATCAGAGGGCTGGAGCACCTCTCCTATGAAGACAGGCTGAGGGAGTTGGGGTTGTTCAGCCTGGAGAAGAGAAGGCTCCAGGGAGACCTTACAGCAGCCTTCCAGTATGTAAAGGGGGCCTACAGGAGAGCTGGAGAGGGAGTCTTTATCGGGGAGTGCAGTGATGGGATAAGCAGTAATGGTTTTAAACTAAAAGAGGGTAGATTTAGATTAGATATTGGGAAGAAATTCTTTACTATGAGGGTGGTGAGGCACTGGAACAGGTTGCCCAGAGAAACTGTGGATGCCCCATCCCTGGAAGTGTTCAAGGCCAGGCTGGATGGGGCTTTGAGCAACCTGGTCGAGTGGGAGGTGTCCCTGCCCGTGGCAGGGGGGTTGGAACTAGATGGGTCCTTTCCAACCCAAACCATTCTATGATTCTATGATTGATTCTATGATTCTATAATTTTTCTCTCTGTTGTTATTATGGCTACCCAAAGAAGGCAACAGTTTGTGATTAGGGTAGATTAACTCCTGTGGGGATGCGTACAGGAACTCTTATATCAGAAATGCAACAAAAGAGAAGACAAACACAATGGAACTGCCATTCTCTCATCAGAAAGGGTATCCATTAGCATAACAGCTCTTGGAGGCCATGGAAGAAACAATGGCTGAAACTCAATGGACCACATGAAAAGAGAAGCAAGAGGAAGCAGAGCACCATCCAGAAAAAAAAAAAAAAAAAAGATAACACTCAGGTGTACAACACAGGCACTCCAACTGCACTGCCCATCTGATATGTGCAACTGCGGCTGGATGAAGTGCTACAGGTTTAGCAAAGGTCAGCAGATGAAGCAATTTTAGCTCATGTAAATTTTTAAAGGAATTTACAGCGGAGTGCACCGAGGTTTGCACTTTGCCTGGAGATGCAGTGAAAGGGGATGGCATCTGCTTTTCTACTTCACCATGAAGAGTTCTTGATGTATTAAAAAAATGATTTGGCTTCAGACAGAGAGGGCAGCCTTACCCTTCAGGCACAGCTCCTTCAAACTTCAGCAAAGGTGGAATTGATCCACTCACCAAGATCTGTTTTATGGGATAACACTAGGAAAGTTCTTTCCAGTGCCCTTGTTTGGGGTGAAGTTATGGCCTTTTCTTTCTAACCAAAGCTGTGGCAGCATTTTAAAGGACAAACTAGAGGATAAGATATAGCAAACAGACTTCTTATCCTGAAGGAAAAAAGAAAGCTTTCTAGAGTGTTTGTTGTGTTATTCCTTATTTTAAATTCTGTTTATGCTGCTAAAATTTGCATATATTCTTTTTAATGAATACTGCACAGCTGAGAGACAGTGAAAGATGCAGAACGTGAAGCTTGTTAATACGAGTTCATTAAATTAAACCAGGCCTGATTTGCAACAAAATCCTACATTCTTGAATTTCGTAGACAGGTTGTGATATAATTTCCACCAGACCCCACAAACTATCAGGTTGTGTGTATCTACTTAGCTGGGGTGCTTAGGCAGCCTTTATTGTCCAGGTCTTTGAGCACCTCACAGTCCAATAATGTATTTAGATGCACAATGTCCTGCACATCACATCTCTCCATCAGCTGCCTCATCTCTCAAAGCCTTTGTCAGTTTTCAGGGTGGTGTTTTGTCAGGTTGTCTTTTTCTACTCTTACAACAGGAGCTCTGCATCCATGCTTGAACTATATCTCCCTGCAGCACCTGGTGCCATGCAAAGCCACAGCTACCTGCTTCTCGACAAACATTGGTATTCTCAGCTCTGTGATGAACTTCATCATGGGACAAATGTAGAAGATGGTTGTTTTATTTTGCATACTGTATCCTTTGCCACAACTTTCACCTATACAATCCCATAAGACTCGTCCCCTTGGTTCTATTCTTCAAAAGCTGTTGAGAGAGAAAGCCAACACCAAGCTGCCAGGGCTTCTCGAAGAGAAGATGTCTTGCAATGCAAACATCTCTGGCCACCTCAGGGCCTTATCCATGTTCCACCTGAACAATAGGCTAAACCTAAACTCTGACATGAAGAAGAGGCAATGGAAAGAAGTAAGGCATGAATTTTAATGCTTCCTTTATAACCTTTCCTTTGATGAAATATATCTGTCTCCCAGTTAAGTTAGTTGGCACCTTGGGATCCTTCAGATTTTGCTGCAGGTTGGGGATAGCAATAGAACAGCAATATACACTTGTGAGTGTCCAGCCAAGTTTTGCTTTCTTTTTTTAAACTCTTGTTTTGGTTATTGTACATCATTACATCTATGAATCAAACTAGTATGAAAAAGCTCCATCTACAAGTTTGTGTACTGATCAGCCCCATGAACTAACCGTGCTCGTTCACCACAATGTAGAGTTAGGCTTGAGGTTTCTGCTTTGCTACTCACAGCCCTCTTCCAATCATCACCATCTCTCATGACAGCCACATTCTGCAACAACAGCTAATTGGTGCAAGAGGGTCATACTTACTAGTAAGAAAACTTAGACAAAAGCTAAGCTGTGAGGACAGAGTCCTCACCACGTGACAAGAATGGCCAAAAATCTCACCTTGTTCAGAAATATTATTTGAGTGTAGCTCTTCCCAAAACATGCATCAGACACAAAACATCCAGCCACATTCCCCTCTCAGAAGATATGAAATAAATGTGTACACTAGTAGCATGAGCTTTCTAAATCAAAATTTCCAGAGATGTGGAAATTGAGGCCTATCCTGAAACAGTTTCCATGTTTTCAGTCATAACACTTCTAAATGATATTCTGTAATGAGAAACAAAAAAGATTTCCTCCAGTGGTAATTATAATAATTGTTTCTTTCATTACGATTTATGAAAACTGTGTTTAGAAATTAACCAGTCACCTGAAATAAACAGACACAAAACCCTGACTTCCTACTTCACTTCATAAAATTAAATGTCTGCTCCCTGCCCTATCCATCCTGCAGAAACTGAAGGTGAGACTTGCCTTTCTTTTATTTATGTTTTCAATAAACCCATTCAGAAGTATAAACATTAGAAATACTATACTGTGCAAGCTGAGTGTTTCATATTTATAGTGTCACCAGAGGCCAGCTCTGCCTTTGGACCGTGGCACCCTATGTGCCCATCCCTAAAGTATAAAACAAAATAATGCTGTAGTGTAATACAGAGCAACCAACTCAACCATTCTTTAGGAAAAAATAGGTTTAAGCAGAGCTAGATACTATATCTCTCCCTAATTACCAGAACAAAGCATATTTCTAGATCTTATTAGTGCAAAATACTTTACAACTGGTATTCCACATATCAAAAAAATGTACTCCAATAAGAGAAATGAGCTGTTTCTTCTCATTTCTACTGTGAAATCATAATAATCTGAGCAAAATGGTACAGTATGGTAAGATGAGGATCTACAGATTAATCCTTTTTTCACATATTTTTCTAATTCATTTTTTCATATTTCTTTGTGTGTTTTCATATTTCATATAGTTCCAGAAGAACACTTATATATAGCTATAAATGGCTTTTTAACACAAATTCTGGAATGGCACTGGGGAATCCAGCCTTTTGCTGAGTCAACAACCATGGTGATATCCCAGAACAACACTGCAATTTAATTCTAGTTATTTTTTAAATCTTATTACCTCACAAATTTATATAATATCAAAGAATTATAAACATCAAGGGAAAAATAAGTTAGTAAAAGCATACCAGCTGTGGACAATAAAAGTGGAAGCTTTGTTGACTGAGAAACAGCAGAGCAGCAATGGACTTTTATAAAAGCAGAATGGAAATGTCTGAATGCTATTCTATAGCACAGCCATTGTTTTAAGGAGAAGAGAAAATCTTCATTGAGTATTTTTGCTTAGGTCTGGGTCAGCAAGCACATACACATTAACCTGATGCATGTCAACAGTCTTGTCGAATTCAATTGTGCTATTCAAATGCACACAGTTACTTACCTCAGATGTGTTTGCAAACCAAAGCCATTTGTAGTGATGCTAGGTAACATTCTTAAAATTGTCTGGGTGATTTAGGGCCTCAGAGTGAGCTTTCAAAACAGCCTGAGCCACTGAAAGCCTCAACAAAAAATGCTCAGATTCTCAAACTATTCAGTGGCACCCTGCAGAATTCAGCCCCAAAGCAGGTGCTTCCATTCCCATTTAGAGCAGAGGGAAACTTAAACATCTTGGGAAAATCGGTGAAGTGAGAACTCACTTGGGGTGGAAAGAACTGGAAGACATCATGCAGAGGGAGGTTTGAGCACCTACCTCTACTCAGATAGGTAATTCGTCGACTCTGCTTAGGATCTGTTGCAGTGTATACTCTTCTAAAGGAAGATATTTTATCCCAAATTGTCCATAGCTGAAAAAACTAGAGAGAAAAAGACTTACAGTGAAATATCAAGACCCAGCAAGTTACAGCATCCATTTGAGCAGAGGACAATGTGGGCTTGGAATCTCTCTTCTACCTCTTTGAGAGCAAGGTCTTGCATATGGCTCTATCACGTTCCTGTCTTTGGGATGGGGAATATGGACACCACCACAAAATTTCAGGCTTTCTGCACCTTTGATGCAGACTCCATTTCTCACACCTCTCAAATACAGTCCAGCACATTAATAGTAAATCTGAGAAAACTGGCTCAGACCTTAGGGCCAAGCACTCTAAGTAGTTCATTTGCTGTGGCAACATGGAATTTGCTTGACACAGACATACTAGCAAAAAGAAAGGTTGTTTATTAGCAGCTGTTTAGTGAATGTGCACTAAATGATGGTCTTAAGCGCTTGAAAAAATACCCTTTTTGGAGATAACTACTAAATCCCTTGTGCTAACTATACAAAGAAGAATCTGAAGCTCTTTTGCTGTGGTTCTTCCTTTGATTTTTAGCATTGTCAGTACCTCTTGTCATAAAAAAACTATCTGATGCATGATATTTTAATTTCTTTTGCATGAAATGAATATGAAGTGAATAAAATAACCCAATTCTAAACTCAGTCTTGTTGTCATGTGTGACACACGCCTATGCTACTTTCCCTCTCATAAGAAACTGAATGTATTTCTACTTTTATTTCTGATATTTTAATTCTGTTCATACAGTTGTGAAAGCAACTTTCTGGAACTGGACCTTTCATCACATTAGGGAGTGAGTAAAATGTTGAATTACTTGTAAATCAAATACAGACATAAACAAGGGTACTGATGATTGCCACCTGTATAAAGATGAGAATCTACTCTTGATGGGAGAAGTAGTACAAAATACATTTTTTCATCTGTATCAGAAAGCATTGCCCTAGTAGCTTGGCAGAAAATACAGTAAAAGACAACATGCAGAGGCCTTATATTCTTAGAAGAAGCATTCCTATATGTGTATATTTATATACATGCACACGCACATTTTTCTTTAGTCTGCTAAGAGACTAAACACTAGATAATCCCTGAGGACCACTGCATGGTTAGCTGATTTGAAATAGTTTGTAATGTTTCAGAAAGTTATGATCTCGTTTACTTCTGCCTCTCTTCTACTTCTCCTTGCTGAAGCATACCCATAAAAAAAAAAAAAAAAAAAAAAAAAAAAAGAGAGAGAGAGAGAGAGAGAGAGAATAATAATAACTTTTAAAAACACATATGCATTTAATCTGTAGGATAAATCCCACCTTCCCCTCCTGGCCAACTCTTGATTTCAGTGGTATTTCATAACATTTCACTAAGGACTAATTCTGGTCTCATAGATTTATATCAGGTTAGACTGCTAAATGTTTGTATATCGCTGGTCTTTTTACAGTATACTTTTCTGTCCACTACAGCCAAAATGATTTACTGTACCCAGTTTAAAGCACATACATTCACTTCTAGTGACTGTTCCTCCATACCTTTTGTCTCCTCACAGCCAGCCTACTTACACAGTGATCATTATGGTAGTACCAGAGCACCCTCCTTGAGTTAAAAAGATGACAGCACTTCCTGCCTCATCACCTCTCCTCTTCTGTTCAGCACAGCAACTAAGTCCCCATTAAGTATGCAATAGGCATCAACTATTTTAATATACTGTATTTAATTTCAGTATTTACTACTTTTAAAATGCATATAGATGGAAAGATAAACAGCAAAAGAGGCTGACTGCTGTCATGTGAGAATGATGAGTGCTACTTGACAAAAGAGGGATGAGGAGATGAGCAATGTGTGATGATGAACAACGGGAAGCCTTTAGCCAATCTTCCAGTACTAATAGCTAGCTTATTCCTTGCACCCACACATCTTAAAGAGTGCCTGAAGGGTAATTCCCTTCATTTTACCTATGAAGAAATCACTGTGCAGAGAGAGAACGAGCTTTCCCCAAATGAGCCAGTTAACTGCTCTCCCCATTTTCCAAGGCTAAGATGTCACTATGAGGAGTTGTTGATGAGAGCTAAAATACCAACCAATTCTACTGTAGACAGAGTAATATTATTAACATAACCCTCAGTTTCCACACATGCACAACACCCCTCCCTTAAATTGCTCTTTTTTTTGTGGCTTTTCTCTTCCCTTCTATAACCTCTTTTTGCTTCTAAAACTAATAAAAATGAAACACAGCTAAGTGTACTGATAAGGCTGATCAACTATCAGGGCAAGAACTCTTTGCTGGATGAAGCCTACTAGCACTAACGGGACATATTCCCAGCATGGTCCACTAAAATGAGCAGAACCAAATGGAAATTTCCACCCACTATAATGAATGGCCATCAGGAAAGGAGGAGGATTAAGGGGTAAAAGTGGATTTTCCTCATATCCAGCAGTCATCATTCCATGTATTAGACCCTTTCCTCCATAGCAGCAGCAACAAAAGTGAGCCCTTTTGTCCAGGAGTCTGGCTTAGATAAATAGACAGCAGGGGCATTTTGCTGCCCATATGCCTATTCCTGAAGCAAGCGCTGCTAGAAACTGTTGTGTAAGCCTTGGTTCATAGTGGTAGGTTGATCCTCTTATATTTCTGACAGTATGTTTGAGTCTTCCTAGGATAGATGTGTCCCCCTGCACAGCTCCCAGGCATTATCCATGGTCTTGGTCTATATTCAGGTCCTCATGTCTGTGTTTTCTTCCTGTGGAAACCAGGGTTTGGGAGAAGACAGCCAGATGACCTGTTCATTCCTGGGTCTTGCTCTAACATGGATTTAGATGCAAGGTTTGGACTCAGGAGACAGAAAGTGTTCTGAGTTCTTGCAGTTTAAAGACACCTCTAGCGAATATGAGGAGCTTTAATGGACCACAACTGTTCCCCCAACCATTTCCTAGTCTAGACTAGCAAGAAGCCATGGGTTCCAGCCACATGTTGTCCTTTGACTCTTCTCCCACCATGTTGTCCATACCTGAAGACATTTCCTCAATGGGTTGGTGGGGCAGAAGGATTAGGGGCACAAAGTAGGGCAAAAAATGTGCAATGGAGGTTGAACCCTGCAGGCTATGATAAATTGGGCAAATTTTGAAGGCCATTGACACTCTAAATACAAATCTGTATCTCCAAAGGTGTGGCCCCTGTTTGAAGGTTCACAGCAGTTTTAAGTCCTCTTGGCAAAATACTTCCAAAACTATCAGGAAAGATTTCTTAAAATAAGCAGTACTGAAACAGACATCCTCTTGTGTGTCTTCTTTCTGGGCAATGTTTCTGAGGTTACCCTTTTTTATTAATCTTTGATTTTAGTGATAGTGTACCTGACTAAAGGCTGGAGAAGGCAGAAAAAAGAGTAAATACCTCCAATTTTTATCCCATGACTTAGATTGATTTCTCGCAGCCCAACAATTTCATTTCAGCAGACTCAGTTCAGTTCTAATAAAAATATGGCTTTTTGTATTAGGGAGCTTTTTTTCTTTAGAACAGTTGACTAATAAATTCCTTTTTTACAACACTATTGTTGTAAATGTTGTGGAATATTTTACTGGTTTGCACAACTGAGAACTATCTCTCTATATAACAAACAGTTGCCTGTTTGTATATATAGGTGTGCATGTATGTACATAAATTAGAAAGCTGTAGCTCTGGATAACAGCTTTATGTGGCCTTGGATTAGTAGATCAAAATCTTTTACATATAAATATCATGTGGACTTTGCCATATTAAATATTTAATACATACTGGAAACAGCTAGTACTAAAATGAGTAGTATATAAAGAGAAATACATAACTTATAGGTAAAAGATAAAGTCATTACTTCCCATAATTAGACATGGTTACTTTGTATCTCAAATGCAGTATGTCACACTTGTATTTTCAAAACTTGCTTTATTATCTTCATATTGCTATTAAGAAAAAATTGGTAAAAATGCATAATAACTATCCAGGGATTTTATCCACATCTACTGTAGTCTTACATCAAAGGTGGCTGTTGGTCTCAAACACTTTTCTTGCAAATGCAATTCCAAAAAATATATATATATATGAGACATAAAAGGAAGCATTTTAACTTCAGCCTTGACAAATGTTATGTCTTTAAACAAAATTTAAAATATAAAACTAAACAGAATACATACATATTTAAAACATGCAAGCTATTCTATTACTATAAAATGAATTCTTTTTCACATGGCACAGCAGAAAAAAATCATTTTTGTAGTTAATTCATAAACAGATATGAGAATCCTTTCTAAAACTGGTTGGCAGATTTTTGTTTACAGTTTCAACAAAGAAAGAGTGGAAGTTGGTTTCATCAAAGGCCCCTTGACACATAGAACCAGGCATTACAGCAGATTCTACTGCAGCTTCGTATTCAGTTTAAATTTTGAAATAATATATGAACTTTGGTTATACATTTGTTTGTGTCAAAAATCACCCCGAAACTCTTCCCCTGACCCTTCCCTTCCCAGTGCTCCCAGTGAAACAGTGGTGCTCAATGGGCCTGTCCCAGTTAGTACTTGCTGTGCGATACGCATATGAGTAGCCACCACATTGAGTGGCTCCTTCCAGTATTAGGAACTGGTGCTACAAACCATTTAAAAGTGAGAATGCCACAACAACCTATACTATGAACAGAGAGTATATGCTGTGTATTTCCTCACAGAAGTTAGGAAGACTGACAAAAATGCTGTTAAAGTTTGTTCATCTTGGTCTTACTAAAGCAAACCACTGTTGTTTTCCCTCTACTGTCCATCCAAAGGACACTGGGAAGAAAATGTAGTAATAATACATGGTCGAACATTCTTCCATAGTACAATCTAAATACTGCACTATACTGCCTCAAGCCTTACTTTGGACAGTGGAAAACCATGCAATTTGGCCTAAAGGGGAGAGAAGAGACAGCAGGGATGTTCAGTGTGACTGAGCAGGGCCGAAGTTAATTATGTGTCTTGTTTGATCTGCAGATCTCATTGAGATTTCTTCTTTTACTTCTTGGAAGTCAAAACTGATTATGTTCTGCGTTGTGATTTGATGAGGACTCAGACCACAGCAAGGGCTGGCAGTCTGGTAGCCAACACTGTTATAAGCAGCCAGCTGCTATGGGCACCCTTTGTTTCCAGGGCTTCTCACAGGGTTTTCCATGAACATCCCCTATCACTGCTTTCCTCATTTTATGCCCCTCAGTCCCCAGGCAGGTTACTCAGCCAGTATCTATGGCTGTGTTTCCCTGTATTTCCATCTCCTGCAGTTGCTAACTCAAGGAGTAGGTGATGTTGCTTCCTCTCCCTCTGCTCATAATTACCTCCAAAACTGTGTTTTCTTAAAACTGTCTCTTACCTTCCCACCTAGCTTTGAGTTATTGTATTCCAACCTCCTCTCTTGGCTCATCAAGGCTCCCCCCTAGATTTGTAATCAATAAGTTTTGCAGAATAGTCAAAGGCATTAGACAATGGCTCCAGAAAGAGGTAATCACAGGTAGGACACTTGTGCCAAGAAAAGGCAACTTTCACCTAAAGTGACAGGGAGTGAAGTATTCCATTAGAGGGGACCCACCTCTCAGTTTTCATCTGTGTTTCCCTCCCTTTTGTTCCAAAATACACTCCTGAGGGTGACTGACGAGAAAAAGAAAACACATCTCACCCTCTGTCTCTTCAAGCTGAAAGAGGAAAAACAGCAGTTCTGCTGCTCCTCCCTACCCATACTTGAACAGAGGTATGGCCCTGGTTAGGCTGATTTTTTTTCTATAATGTTAGCATGTGTGCACTGTGCTGTGCAAGTACTCTGCTAAATAGATAAACAAAGATACAAAAATTGTTCAGTAACTTGCCTGAGGCCATACAGCAATTCAATAACAATGCTGGGAATTAAAAACTAGGTTGAAGTTTTTCAAACAGAATAACTTTCTCACAGGAAAAGAAGGCCTTTATCAACACTTCTACGGAAAGTGGAAAATTGTGAGGTCTTGAAGTACTTCATTTTTACAAAGCAGTTCCTAAACAATACTAGACTTTTAAAAATTGCTTGTTCCAGAACTGGAAATTATTAGCTAAATGTGGAAACATACTGATAATCAGCTCAGTGGTGTGTTGATGAAATTCAGCAACATATCTAATGATTCTCGGACAAATAGTGAAGATATAACAACCTGAATATCTTGATTTTTTCCATGGATGTAGTTTTCCATTTTTTCCCAAGAACATGACTCAAAAACACAGAGGTCATCTTTGGCTTGACCCAAGAAGGGGATGCTGGAGTGTGTTTCCTCTGGATGTGTGTTTGGCCTCAACACTGGTGGATGGAGTTTGCCCTGTCCTGGTCCACCATGCTTTCAGTTTCAAGTTTCCACCCTACACACAACCCTCACACATTCACCACCTTCTCCATCCAACTTTTAATGAGACTATCATAATGCTTCACATCCACCATGGCTACCACACCGACAACTCATTTGGGAAACAGGCTCTGTCTATACTGAGTATATTTACACAAGCAGGAGCTCTGCATCAGGCAGCTGCTCTCGCCCTGCTGGGGTAGCACATGTGCTTGCTGAGACAGACGACATATCACAGTGTCTCCTTTCATTTTGGGGTGCCTCAGGAGGCCCACCACCTTATGAAGCTGACACCTTCCCCCAACCATAAGAGGCTGTTCCAGACAGATGTTTGACAGGCACAGCCACACTGAGCTGTCTGCTGTTAGTGAAAACCTCCGCCTCTGATCCTCTCCCTCCAACATGATAGGAGGTCTGGCTCACTGGTAGAGCTAATGAGAACACTTTGAGGTTGGACTGACGGTGATTTAGAGTTTGTCTTTCTACATATAAACAAAGCCAGAGCTTTACATCTTTCTCCATTTTTTGTATATTCACAAAAGCTGGGTAAAGAAGCTTATCAACCTTAAAGAAACATTTTTTTTCTTAAAGGTAGCAAATTTTTTTTAAAGATACAGCACATTCAGTTCCGTTTTAGGTTAGGACTTTTAGACAGCATTCCTAATCAACTATAGTTGTAGTAACAGGTTTAATCCATTTTAAGTATGAAACTGAGATGCATTCCTTAAGTTTTGAAATAAATTCTTGAGCAAACTTTCTAGCAAATATAATTCAGTTCAACACTATGGCTTAATGAAGAAGTAGCAAAAGATATAAATTAGACATTCTCTGGTTAATTTACAAAGTAAATATATACATTTTGCAAAGGTAGTCTCATCACTGACAAACAAGTACCTTCTGATAAGCTTCCTTGTGTGAATTATACTTAGACAATCATAATGGTCATTTTGTTTTCCTTTCAGTGTGGACTTTACTGTACATGGCCATGCTTTAGTGGCTCCCACATGGATTATTACAGTGCCTTCTCTGCGGTGCTCTGACAGCCAGTTTGAAACATCACACCTTCATCCTAGGTTGCTCTGCCTCTGCCTCTGTCTATGTCATCCACACCGTGTAACAAGTGCTCTGTGATGCCCAGAATCATTCAGGCTATGATCATGTAAGAGGAGACTGCTTTGTCTATTTTGCTGGCATGTCTGAAATGCTCATCTTGACAGTTTCTAGATGTCTGTGAACTAGAGCAACGTATTTTCCTGGTCTCTGGGGCTCACTGACCTTCATGGGCAGTCCTCCAGTTCCTTGGCTCACTTGAGATAAGATGAATAAGAAAGAATTTGGGGGCTGAAAGTCTATTTAATAATACTAATTTTATGTTTATGTTTATGGCTCTGAGATCTCTATAGTCATCCAGAATTTAAATACTGGGGTATTTTTTGTGTTCAGAATGTTAGGGAAACACACACTCCATCTTTAAGAGATTATGCTGGCACTCTGAAGGTGCAGGGGGTTAGCTTTTGGAAAAGAGCACCTCTCTTTATGTGTGACATTTTGAAGAGTGTGTATATTGGAGAAAAGTTTTGGATAGGAGTTGGCAGAGTAGATGGATGACAAAACATCTGGTATTGGCCAAACATAGCTGCTGCTTTCTCTGTTACAGTTTGTAACTACAGTTGGCCTTGTAATCTCCCTAGCATGAACAGGTAGATGTTATCATGAAGGAAGTTTTCTTCAGAAAGGAAGCTGAGAGGAAAACATTGGTGAAAAATGATGGTGTGGCCTGATGAGTCTGATCAAGTATCTGTTCTTTCCTAAAATATTTTTAGTGCTATAAATGGAAAGAAAAGCCAGAAAATCCCTCAGGTCACATTCCTTAAAAAAAAATAAAATAAAATAAAATAAAATAAAATGATAATCTACATTTATTAATCTGTAAATTGTAGCTCACATTCCACAACAAACAAGTAGATGCAGTCAAAAACTTGAGTCTTTCACAATAACAAAATTGACAAGCAGATTTATCTGAGAGAATTTGACTCAGGGGGAGCACAAGAGTGTCACTCAGAGCTATCTTGCAGTATGTTATTTTTCAGAATAAATACTTCCAAAAAAAAAAAAAAA
>VXAA01002838.1:337191-371756 GCA_013399115.1 Anseranas semipalmata
AAAAAAAAAAAAAATTAAAAAAAATGATAATCTACATTTATTAATCTGTAAATTGTAGCTCACATTCCATAACAAACAAGTAGATGCAGTCAAAAACTTGAGTCTTTCACAATAACAAAATTGACAAGCAGATTTATCTGAGAGAATTTGACTCAGGGGGAGCACAAGAGTGTCACTCAGAGCTATCTTGCAGTATGTTATTTTTCAGAATAAATACTTCCAAAAAAAAAAAAAAATGAAGTAGGATCAGTGCTTCTGGTTTGAAATGAAGCAGAATCTAAGCTGTGGGGAAAACACAAATTAGTATATATGAGTAAAATAAAAAAAAAAAAAAAATGGTGTTTTTCCAGAACTTGAAAGGGCCTTCTGTGTAAAAATTGAATGTTTATTTTTATGCATAATGCATCTGTAGTAAAGGACAATTTATACAATAGAATTTGGGCAAAACGCGCTTTCCCTGGAAAGCCAACATAGCAACAGGAAAGCACTTTTCATAAGGGGCATACACAGGCTATAAATGTTTATTGTGTTATTGACAATTATCTGTTTAAGACTGGGATTACTCCATGAGTAGTTCAGAAAATACTGCTTTATGGCTTAATTGCTTCAGTATCTAATTCATTTTTAAAATACCCTGTAGATAAAGGAGATAGCAAAATAGTGGATGTATGTTTATGAATGGAAATTTTGCTCTAGCTGCCTTCCTTTCAATGAGATACTTCATGTTGGTTTCAAACAATTTTTTTTTTTTTCTTTATTGGTCCTTTCTTTTTCTCACCTCTAATTAACGTTTGATTTTTCACTTACAAATTTAGGTCAGATTTGGCTGTGAATTCACTGCCCTAATAAAGTGGTGGTAGGTGATATTTATTAGGTCTTTCTACTTTTGACAGATAACTTACAAAGACTAACAAACACTAATGTTAACGCTGTGGTGACATGTGAAACCTAAACCGTTGCCTTTGATCCCAAGAGTATCACCAAAAGAGAGCCAGAAATTGTTCCAAAGCTGCCTGGAGAAAAGATGTTTCCTTTACTGTAAAAGAAAATCTTGTGGACAGGCATTTTAGAGAGTCTGATTAAGTAACTTGGTTTATTCCCAAACTAAGGCAGAATCATTTCCTATAATAAATTTTCCAGTGTAATATTTAATTTTCAAGTCGTTGGCTTCTACCACTTCTCTTGTGACTATTCCAAAGACTAATAGACTTAGCAGTCAGGAAGTTTTACATATATTCACACTATATTTTACGCCGTTTCACCTAATTCTAGCACACTAAATAATTTCTTACAAAGGGCTGACCCTCTGAATATTGTAGACTAGTATCATCTTGCAGTTAAATTATACATATTTAGGTCTTCCAGCCTTTCACCATAACTGAGAGTATTTCTCCAGTCCCCTTTTCAATTTTTAATTTATTTCTATTAAGAGTCAGGAGGTAAAAATGAGAAAATTTTCCTTCAAGGGATCAGCCATAGGAAACAAGTAAGGGTTCATGTGCATGATTCTTCCTACAGAGGCAGAGTCCAGGTACAGATTTGAAATATCAAAGAGTCTTTTTTAAAAAATATCTAGGAAAGCAATTCTAAGGACATGGTTAGGTCAGAAATGATTGCATGACTCTTCTTTTACTGCGCTCTGTATTTGCCAATACCTTCCTGATAATGAGTCCAATATGAGAAGAGTCATTGCCTCTTTCCTCTATGACAAGACACTCTTATTTATGATGCACTAAATTAAGATGGACTTTTTAACACACATTCATGTCTAATGAACTAGTCTATAAAGGCAATATGCTCTTCTCTTTAAAATCCCTCATTAAAGGCCACTTAATGATAATTATTTGTAATACTACAGTACCTAGCTGCCCCAATAATGAATTAGGTGTTTCTTGTAGTAGGTGCCTCATTGCAACATTCCCTGCTATAAGGATCATATTGTTGAGGTATAAACCGACAAATGAAAGTGGATGGAACCCGAGGCAAAATACAATAATGCCTTACACTGTCAACTGAAGAGTTTGTTGACTCAGCCTTTTTTCACCTTTTTCACCACAAAATGCTTCGTGGAATTTTACAAAGAAGAGCGTATTAGAAAATACAATAATAATAATAATATGAATTTTAATGAAATTTCACACTTTACAAAGATTTGCACTTCAACAGGAAGCATTGGTAAAGCTACCTGAGATCCAAACACAGTTCCAAACCTCATCCTCCTCATTTCATGTCTGCTGACTGCTCCATGGCCTGCAGAAGTGCATGTTGGGAACACCTGGCCCCTGGAGTCTGTTTCAGGCTTGGTCATCCCAGACCTCTCAGGATCTGTGGCATTAGCACAGCTATTACATGACTTGCTTAAAATTAGGAACTCCAGATTTCCTCAGTCTACCATTCTGAGCTAATCCAGAACTATATTCTCCCTTAACACTGGAGACCTTGGACTGTTTGGACCTGTTGTTCTTTGCTGATAAAATGCTACTTCTTTTTCCAAAAATTGTGGGAGGGGGAATTGAAAACCTTTCTCCTATTTCTATTAAAAGTGCTACACACTTGCTTGTCCAGCTTGAATCATTTAGAGCAGAGCTGAAAATCAATACTACAAAGTGGAGGACCAAACTAAACATTTTCAGTCATTCTACTGTTTTCCTCCATCTACCACTAGTCTTATCAACAAAACAAACAAACAAACAAAAAAAAGAAGTGCAAAATTTTTGGTAAGACTAATTTTAATTCTTTCATTTTTTTTTTAAGTCATAATAAGTCATATGAACAAGAATATTTGACAATTGAGGGTTTGTTCATGCTAGATTTGAACACTTTGTAACCATTTCAGGAAAGCAATTATGCATGTACTTAAACTTTAAGAAACTCAGGGGCCCAAAGTATAGCGACTTTATAAACCCCTGTATCTCATATATTATGGGATATTCTGCTAAAATCCTAACCTTTAAAGCCAGTGTTTAGTTCATTAATCTCTATATTTATTACATAAATGTGACATGAAGGATTTGTGTGTCTCAGAATTTACATATTTTTCCAAATGTGGACCAAAAGACACCACCTTTCTTTTCAAACTGTGTTTTGCCTATATCCCAACAACACTGCTATACGTCTGCTTATTTCATCTACATAGCACGTAGTGATTCACAAAAAGAACCCATTTCCCCGTCACTTCTGTTAATCTGAAAACCATTCTGCATTGCTGTTAACTAGAGGGAAGCAACATCATGTCAGTCTCCCAGAGTATCGCCACTAAAAATTGCAGTATCACCCAAAGGGCTCTTTGCTGGGGGAGAAGGAGAGGCGGTGAATGGGATGAAGCTCATCACTGCAAGCCCCAGGGCTGCAAGACGTATCGCTGCTGGGTGCATGGGGAGTACATGGCCCCCGCAGGCAAGAGCCCAGCTGAGCCCGGCTGCACCCTGCAATGCAGGAAACTAATATTGTAGATACTGTTGTGGCAATATCGGCACTTGTAAGTTGGCACCGAACAAGTATGCAGTGTACAAAGAAGCATGACTTTTTATAAAGCTGTTGTACCTTTCCAAAGGAAAAAAATAATAATAATTATAAAGTGTGTAGGTACTGTCTGTTCTTGTCTGTCTACCTTTTATATCTCTAGGTGGTGGTCTTTGGATTTCTGTTTTTAGTTAAAGCTTTCATCTTCAGAATATGGTCCATATCAGTTCAATGGTAAATGGAAAGGCATTTATTCAAGCTTCTGCAGTGTACAAACAACACTTAATGAAGAAGGCAATATTTCTTTGTATACAAAGGGAAGTAAAAACAACAAATCCAATTCTTTTAAAGTCTTTTTTGAGGACACGTACATGTCTGAGCCCAAATCCTAAATCTTATAATCTCTTTGAAAGGGTTACATCAGAGCTTCTAATCTTATTTGCAGAATACTCCTACATCTACAGCTTACTTAAACACATTAAAATTCTAAATGGAAAACTCAAAAAAAGGTGATCTTTATCACCAAACTCTTTCTGTGACAGTATTTACAACTTTTAGTGTGTAGTGTATCCAATGTATTTTTTGTGGACTATCAAGACAAAATAGCTTGGCTATTTTTTTTTCAGAAGTGAAAAGGGGAAAACCTGACCCAAACTACTAACAGTGGTAAAAATTCCCATGATTCTACGTACATAATTTTTTTTTTCTCAGAATGTCCTTTAAACTACCTCAGAATTTACTAAAATTAAAGTTTCACCTCCTGCTTCTGAGGTGAGAGCTTGTTAAATGAAATGCCATTAACGTTCTGTGCCTTTTTAATTTCATACTTAAGTTAACATAACATTGGCATTAGATTTTGTACATGAAGAAGTGATCTAAGACACCAGTGGAAACCAATGAAAATGTGCATAGTATTTTCCTAATCCAGCTACCTAATATTTTCTATCTGTAATTATTTTTGTTATTGTGTTTCACATTCAGTCTGTTCTGGAATAATGCAAGGCAGAGAGCCCTAGATGAACAAAACCATCCACATAAAAAGTATTATTTTTGTTTCCTTCCATTATAATCAAAATGGATGTAGAACCAGATTAGTCCATTTGTTCAGCTAACAATTATTTCTTATTAAATTCCAAAAAGTTTAATGTCTGTCTGATCTTGAATGATAGCCCTAATCAAACTTTTTTTTTGTTCTTTTCTCCCAGCATCTGAAGAGTGCTTAAAAGTAAACAGAAATGATGGAAAGGGAATCCCTGTATCAGAAATTAAGAAATAAAATACAGGGATTAACCTCCCGCCTTATGTGCCTTTATCTCTTCTCTGCCTTGCAACCAAAAGGAGACTGTTTAACCATTAAAAAAGATTAAAGGTATTAATTAGACTAAGAGATAGAAACCTATCACCCTTCTGTCAGAGCAGACCAGAAATAAACCTTCTTCCAGATAAAAAAAAAAAAAAATCTATATTTTTAGAGTTTGGTCAAAACAAAAGTCCTGATGATCAGCTTTTTATATTCTTATTGTTGTCTAAAAGATTAAACAAATGAGCCTGAAACTGAATAAACATTTTGATGAATTTGTGTATGAGGGGCAGAGCCACTACTTCCTCTTCATATCAAAGTAGCAGCACTACACACAAGCAAACATAATTCTGTTGGGATTTCATAAATCTATGTAAATAAAACAATGGAAGAAGATTAACAGACAGCCCCCAGCAGCGGAACTCTGAATTGCCTTTTTTTTTTTCTCCACAAAATGAAGGAACTACACACTACATTTAAATTAGAATGTAGAAACTATTTTAAATGCCTTTTGCAGCAGAAACACATATTATACCAAACTGCAGCTATATGCCATGTCTAAGGACAGATTAGACATCCTTTAGAGTCAGTTGTCAGTGGAAGATTACAAAATATTATTCAAGACGGAAGATGACTGGCAGGGGAGAGTATACTTTTATCCAAGAATAACCCATTTGTGAATTTTTCAAAGTTGTATATGATTCTTTTTTAAAATCTTATGGATTAAAAGAAAAATTGCAGCTTTCAATCAGACATCCTTATAAAAAGAATAGATGTTAATAAAATACATTCATCTCATCATATGTTAAAGGTGACCCTGTTAGAAAAATAGATTATGATGAGGTTGGAAAATTATAATGGGCTATATTAAATAGCTCTGTATGAAATATGTTAAAGTCAGCTGCTAAACAGCAAATTGAAAAAATCATATTAAAGGTCACAATCAAAGAAATACTTTGGACTTATTAGTATTAGTTAGTAAAAGATAAAACAGTTTCACCCAAAGGCATTTATATATATATATATATATATATACACACATATAATATATACACTTGACCAAATACAACTCACAAACAAGATATTTATACATCACTACCATTTTATTTTTCCTGACTTAAATCAGTCTGTACTTAGAGTAATCACCCCAGGGTAGAGTACGCTTGATTTACTCTGCTCTAAGTAGTAAGAGTCTGGCTCCCAGCCACACTTATTTAATACGTATTTACTTATTTAACAGCTAATCAGATGACAATTTCAGAGAAATTAAAGTAGAAGGAGTCAGAATAGTAGAAGAACTGATTCCAGTGCTTTTTAGCAGGGAATGAATCTCAGTATCTTATGTACATGAAATATCAATAGCAGAATGGGAGTGATCACTTCTAAGTATCTTAGTTTCCAAACAAGACGTGTTCTCTGAAATCACTTCATGATAAATTTGAAGCTGTCTGGAGAAAAAAAGAAAAAAAAATCCATTTGTGTGGATTTTGTTGGAATGATACTTTCTAAGATAAGAAATTGGTCTCATGTTTTAACTCCCTGATACATGAATCTAAAAATTCCACAACAAATTTCTGCAAAGGTCTAGCTGTAAACATTAAGCAAAATTTTCTTAACAGTCAGACAGTACAACAGTGTATTAGGAATTGTAAGGAAGGTGTCTGAATCTTGACATGATAAAAGGTGAGACACTTTTTTTTATGTTATAAGATGATCCTAAAGTGACTCAGAAGAGAGAAACAATTAGATATTGTTGCTGACATGCAGAGGTGGAAAACAGAAATTAAGAAAAAAAAATAGTTTCAGGAGTATTAGTCAAATCAGTAATTCTGAAAGTAGACATATTTTGCATGAGACTTTACAGGACACTTTATGGTCATTTCATAAGTGCTTTTTTTTCCTCCACAGATGTGTCCAGGATAATGCTTCTGGGTCTACTACAAGAAATTCAGTTTTGAAACCTCCAAGAGCAGAGGACTGGCACTCGACATGATTTCCTCTGCTCTGTTTTTCACTGCAGAACTCAAAGCCCAGGAATTGTTCCCAATATTCCCAATGTTCCCTATAAACAAACTTTCTTAAAATGCTTTATTAAGATTACAAGGCTTTCCACCCAGGATGCCTTCTTCGGCTCACCCTTCTGCATGTGCCTGGCCTGTCCCAGCAGCTCCAGCTCTTCTACTAATGCAGACGAAGGCTCTCATTCCTGTGCTTTGCCTCAGCTCCTCTGAAGTCACCAATCCCATTCTCTACTCCAGAGCCCTTATCCAAAAGGGCTCCATCCCAGTCTTAGTTGCCTTCTTCAGGCTGCCCGTGCTCCCTGAGTGCACATGGCGACAAACTCTTTGAGCTCCCACCCCTGCTCCCAGCCTGGTCCACTGCAGCCACAGCTGTAACTGTGAGCCAACCCCACCTTGCTCTACAGTCGGCCTGGCGTTATCACACTCCTCATTAGCAAGGTCACTGGTGAAATCTAGGGTTTCTTTACTGACTGCATGTGAGTGCCCAAACCTCTCTTTTCCAAAGGCTCCCAACTTGGTCAAACAAGGCTGGCAAAAGACACCAGCAGAACAGAGCTCAGAAAGCTCCTCTCTGCTAAAAGTCTTGCTGCAAAGCAGAGGGATTGAGCTGGAGCTCTTCAAAGAGAAAAGTACCAGAAATTTCCTTTGTTTTCTTGCACAGGGTTAGAAGAGTGTTATTTCTGCTGCTTTTTAAGCCTGATTACTGAAAATAACTAAAACTTTTTTTTGAAAGGAATTTCAAGAGAAAGGGGGAATGAAAGAAGTCTGCTGAAGCAAATACCCATGAGGGAAAATTTCAACCCACGTACTTAAAATCTAGCAAAACTTAAGTGAACCAAACACTTTTTTTTTATAATATGAAGTATACCTGACATATTATAGTTTTTATAATATAAAAATAAACTATCAAACAATCTAATAATATGCACACCAAGAAAACCACCAAAAACCATGCCATAGTTCAGTACTCCAGCATTTACATTGAACAGCACTCAAGGCAAGGATACCTCTAGCACCAGTTTGGCTTTGACTTAGGGGTCAGGGCACAAGAAATCACCATGACTGCAGACAAGGTTACAGCTGTTGGAGAGAGCCCTTAACCAACCTATTACAATGCAATAACACGAGCCTGGAATATGTAGATATCCTTATACCACTATTCTTCTGCCTGGCAGCATGGGCAGTGTTTCTCACAAGCGATTAATTCTAGATGTTACTATGCAAGTCTGAGAGGAAGTTTGCTGGTTAACAAGACAAAGAGGTTGCAGTTCTTAGCAAGTAAACCACAGACATCACAAATATGCCAAAAACATGATTCAAAAAGAAAATATGCACAGAGAAAGCAGTGCACCACAATACAAGATCGCCATGTGGAAAGTTATCAGTCTCTTCTACAGTCAGGGTCTTTCTACAGACTTTTTTCTGTTTTAAAACAAGATCATAAAGTAAATCAGTGAACATGGAGCAAATGCCTACCTTACTGTAAGATATACACAAATCTTTTTGCTCCATTTAAAATGTGAGAAGCAGCTACAATGTTTTTCATTGATATCATAAATACCTCTTTTCTTGACACCTCTGTGCACTCAGTGCAACAAGAAGCTATGCCTATTAAGAAAACTGTAACTTTCTCAAGAAAGTCCCATTGAAAAATTAGTATATGCAAAAGTCTTCTATCCTTTACACCAAGTAGAGGCCTACATTGGTTCTTGTCATAATCATTAGGGGATTTGTTTTCTCCTTTATAGAACACGAAGTTTCTCACATCCAGGTCTCATAAAATTTACAAAAATTTACAAAACCATCCCTTCACAATCTCACCATCTGCAAAATGGGAACAGTAGAATTCCAGCATATCTTCAGAAGACTAGGAATGACTGTATATGTAGAGGTAAGGTACAAACAGACTTTCAGCTATTTATCTTGAAAGTCAAAACTGAGAATAGGATATTGGGGCTGACCTGTAGATAAAATGCTGTAGTGAGATTTCTAGATATGGGAAGTAGTAGATGAAAATATATATTTACTTCACAAATGAAAGTTATATAACTTTCATTATATAAGTTTTATATAAAACTATATAGGTTTTATAATTGTAGAAAAGTAGTGTTAGTAGTGTTATTTTAACCTCTTTCTCAACATTCAAACTAAGAAAGAAATCGTACACGTCTGTTTGAATATACATCCATATGCAGCTAGAAGATCAAAAGAAAAAAAAGTCTGATTTTTTAACTCCAAGAGAGAAACAAACACAGCTAAACAGATTTTCCTGCATTTTTTACTGGAAATTTACAAGGGCTGTGAACTTGCTGTGCCTCAGTCCAGAGCAAATTAAAATGGTTGAGTTGCTACAGAAAATTCTCAAAACAAGGCTTGTAATGGATGTTCTAAAGAAACGTTGGCTCTGGCAGTGACACAGACTGCCTCTGTAATAATGTATTTCAAATGATTTAGCTGACTAAGTGCTTCAAAGAACACAAGAAAATATCATTTTGAAGCGCTGGTTCAGCTGAGCATTTTAGGTGAATGTAGCTTCGAAGGCATTTTAGACGGCTCTCCTTTCCAGACCGAGACGATCAAAGAATTTGACGCACAGAAAGCCTTCCTTCACATCCACCAGTACAACAATGTTGATTTCAGTGCTGTTACTGCTGTGTTTTAACAGTGTATGTGAGTGGAGAATAAGGCTCAGCATGTGTAATAGCCCACCAGCACACTTTATATTGCTGTTCGCTGTCCTGTTGATGTATGAGCCACTGCATGGTTCTCAGAGGGCCATTGACTTTTGAATCAAAATGATGATACAATTGTGCTGCTGCATTTGCATGTTCTTGCACCTTCTAAATTTAAATGGAAACAGCTCCCACCCACAAAAATGGCAGGCAGCAGCATTTTTGAAACATGAAAAGTAGAATGAATCCATTCTAATTGTAATCAAATATTCACGTGACATAATCACATTGCTATTGTCCTAGATGGTAAGCATATCTGCAGCATACAAACTCCAGTATATGAACACTCAGGAAACTTCCTAAATCCTGTCTATATTCCTCCGTAACTTCCTTCTTTCTCTGATCCCCTGCTCATCATGTGCAAATGCCCAGCAGACCAGCCCTTCAGACAAATGTCCTGGCTTCTTCAAACAAGGCTGTAGGAGCACTACAAGCTCTCATTTTGTTCTGCCTCCCCTAGATCCTATGGGTAGGACTCCAGCTGGCCAAAACTTGCTCGCAGTTTTCTCTTCTCCTGCCAGTGACACTTGTAATGGTGTCTCACATGCAACCTTCTGCTGACACATGCAGACCCAGGAGTGAACCAAACCCTGCACTGGGACCATTTCTGACCTACCAGAAAAATCAAACTAAGCATAAGTAGTATCTGCTCAGCTCTGACAGTGCTGTGCCTTACTGTGAGCTCTTCAAGCTGCAGACAATTGATAACAATGGGATTTAATTGTGTTTAAAAAGAGCGCAGCTATCTATGATCAGCAGGTACAGTAGAGAGATTTAAATTCAAATTTATACCAATGCACATTTGTGAAAATGTACATCAGCCTATATGCGTGCGAGACACTCAGTCTTAAGAAAAGAGCTTATTCTTAAACCTAATTCTAGGTCAATGAACCTTAGTTCATGCGAACAATATCATTTTAACAATAACCTGGATTTATTGCCCTAGAAATATAATATTAATAAACATCAGTGATGAATGTGATAGTGCATTCAGAACTGCTAGCTGATCACATTTAGTTACCAGAGAACATTTCACTATGTTATGGAGGACGGGCTGTACTCCATATTCATTCAAAATGTCTTTTTTTTTCCTTCTCCTCACAGGATTTTGGAGTATCTGAATTTAAATGTTGGCACAGCCTGTCACGTACAAAAATCTTGGCAGTTGTGTTCTCTGTGCAGTAGAGATATTTAACTTGATATAAACAACACTATCACCACGTTTCAAAATGCTTATATATATATATATATTTTTTTTTTTCTTGTGCCCCTCTGTTTACATACCATTTTATATAGTCTGTCCTCAATAGAGATTTGCTAGGTTTCAGGCCAGGGTTATACTAGTCCTTGCTCTGCCTTATGAAATGAAAAGCAGCAAGAAATAGTCTGGCACAAATGTACAAAACCCATTTATAGGTTCCACCTTAAGATCTGATTTGGTGCAGCTCCATAAAAACCAAATGCACATCCCAGGCCAATAGGCCATCTCATTTTCAATTATCATGAAGCCAGATTAAGTGCCCTGTCAGCTTTTTCAGCCCTGCAGTTCCAACAAAGCCTCTCTTCCTATCAAGGTAAACTGCTGCAGTTGCTGCCCTAACCCTAGGCCACATATTATTATGCTCTTTAATTTAAAAAATAAATAGAAGTTCCTCATGCAAACATTTGCCAAATGGGATAAGATTGCCTTCAAGAGTGGCTTTCCATAGGAAAGCTCCTGAAGTTACAGAAATAAGGTTTGGGCTATATTTCTTCACTTACTAACTTCCCTTTAAGAGAGTCCTATGTGCATCCCAGAGTCACTGGGAGAAGAGATCATTATGCTAGTTTAAATTAGTGCTTTGTCATTTTTTTATTTTCAATTGTCAAATATTATTCCCTTCCTTTGTTTTTTTAAATATGAAATTAAATTAACTACATCTGTGAGATTTTTTCCACCAATCACTGTGTCCATTTGATAAGGCAGAATTTGACAAACAGGCTATGTTTTCCTCTTTCTGCCACTGACTTCTTAAATGTCTTCCGACAAGTGATTTAACCTCCCTGAGATACAGTCCCCATATCTGTACAATAGGAATACTGCTACTGATCTGCTTTCTTAAATTCTTTGAGTCTTGCTGATGAACACACTATGTAAGGAGCAAGTATTAGCAGGATTAATAGCTTTTAAGAGACAGAATCAACTAGTCTGACCTCCTGCATATTGCAGGCCATGGTATATCCTGCCATTTTTATTTGTGTCGAGCCCAAGATCCTGTGTTAGACAGCTAGCATCTATCTGAAGACTTTGAAGGATGCAGAATCTGCCATAGCCTTGGAAGTTTGTTCCAGAACTCATCAACACCTGCTTCTACCCCATTATTAATTTGTGTCTCTTACTAGCCTCAATTCATGCAAAACCCAAGGTCAATCATTACTTCTCAACATTTTTTTTCTTTTTCTTTCTTATTTTTTCTTTTTCTGCATCAAAGGCCTCTTCTGTACCTGGTATTTTCTCTTTGCCAGCCTCCTTACACATTGTAATCAAATCATTTTCAGTCTTGTTTTAGGTATTATTATTATTGCTACTAAAAATGGAGCCAGAATGAAAATCTCAGCCTGAACACTAAAATCCTGTGCTTAAATACAAAATGAGAATAGCATAGGGTATCAACGGTGCTGGCTCTCCTGCAGTGCCCTGCCAATGTTCTTTAATCTTGATCAGGAAAGACCACCTGCAAGGCTAAGCTGATAGTCTCATTCTTCCTGTCCATTCATTCCTGGGTCGCTGAGCTCAGTCTGCCAACATAGGTATCAATTAGTGCAAAAAACATCATCAGAATTTCAATTAAGCTGCACTAGTGTCCCTCCATTTAAAGCACTGTTGTCAAAATTGTGCAAATTGAGACAAAAAAAAACCTATGGCCTGTAATTAAGTCTGTCCTTTTTTAGCCTGAGATCAAGTATCTTTCTACTAAAAAAAAAAAAGAAAAAAAAAGAAAAAAAATAGGAAGAAGAAAACATCAAATGACTTTCAAAACATTGGGGAAAAAAACATAGGACAGTCAAAGATGTTGTTATTCCTCTGACTCAAACACATCTTTTATTTTTAAATGACATTTCACAGGCCATTAGTTCATAATGTGAACTACTGCCTTTGGACATTACGAGTAATAAAAAAATCCTTCTGCAGAGAAATTCATGTTCAGGTTACTTTTCTTCTTAAAAAGATTTTTAATTTGTGGACTTTCTATGCAATTGCCACAGAGATACCCTTGCAGTGATTTGCACTGGCTTGCTTTGAAATAGAAAAATCTTTTGGTGAAGCACGTACATAGTTAGAAATGCTGACAAAGGCCAAGGTACAAAAAATTGCACAGAAATATTTGTGCTGAATATGGATGAATCTAAATATTTTCCTGTCCAGCTTAATCTGAATGTTCTGAATCTAGAAATGAGTTGGACATCCCCCTATATTTAGCTGCAGAACTTGCTAAGGTCTGTAAGTACCTGGAGACTGGTATGTTATAAAAGTTCAGACCCACCCCACAGTCCCTTTCACGTGTATTTGTACCCCCACACCAAAACAGTTGCTCCAAATGAGTGCATTTATAGTTTAACAAAGACTGGTTCTCTCTCCCCTCTGGCCAGAACTCAGGCCAAGAATGGTAATTCTGGGGGATTCAGCATCAAAATCTCACATGAGGTACAACTGCAAAGTGTTTGCAACAGTTAATGTCTCTACCAGCTGACTGATTTCTTTCCACGTGGTTACCTCACAGACAGTCCTGGCTCCAATATTAAATTTTGTCCTTACTGATTATCTGACATGTACACCCAACTGCAAGTGAAACAAATGCTGTTTCTCTAAATAGCTTAACATACAGTTTTTGGAAGGGTGGTAGATTAGTTTTGCACCACAGTTCTCTGTGGGAGAACTCTCATCTCTCTAGTCTATATTGTAATTACATGGGCCTTTTTCCTCCTTATGGTAAAACTTTGTGTCTATATTGTAGAACAAAAATGCAGAAATTCACTATTCAATTGGGCTTAATTTTTGACATCTTTGCATCTTTGGTTTTGCTAGTTTGCCAGAACATTGGACTACAGTTGTCATATTATCATAGCACCTCAGCTACTTGTCAGGAAACATCATATCCTGGAAAATAATGAGTTTCAAAATAAAGATGAAAGAAAATTTTCTTCTAAAAAGGCTTTCAGTGGATGCATTTTTTACTTTGGAAAAATTGTGTTTCTATGACTGTCCTTAGTATCCCAAAGAGGTAGAGTGTCACAAATGCCATGTGAAATCTGATTATTTTCTTTACGGTCTTCCTGTCAGACATCTTGGGGGAATTTTTGGAGGCCACTTTTTGCAGGGACTCAAGTTTCACCCAGTTATATATCAGGTTGTCAGACAGTTTCTTGCTCAGGCTCTTTGTTTGCTGTACAGCAATGCAGCAGAATCCTTGGACATTACTAAGAACAATTACAGATTTTTAAAAACATTTAGCAAATACAGCTTCCTGGTTATAGATACATACCTATACAGATCCTGTATATCCTTAAACATGTATTTTTCCAAATTAATGGGAGTAGAACTATATTAGAAAAATAAAAGTTAAGAAGGAAAAAAATGTTGACATAGTAAATAAAATTTATAGAATGCAGATAAATAACACAAAAACTGAGATTTGTAGCCCAGAAAACTCTCAGTTTATAGTATAGAATAAGGATCAGTCTTTTAGACCAGACAAAATCCTACCAAGGGTTGATAGCCCTTTCAGAACATGAAGGAAATGTTGAGTCTATATTCTACTAGCATGCTCCATAAATATCTCCCCCATGAGAGCCCTCTGCTTGTATCAATAGCTTTTGCTGTTTTGCTACTAAGGCAGTCTTACAAATTTTTAAGTCAATATTGAAATGGGCATTGAAATGTTTTTGAACAAACCACCAGCCAACCACTAAAACCAGGCATATATTATTTAGTGAAATATGTAAGATCCAGCTTCTTGCATCTTAGGATTCCTGAGGAAATTTTGTATTTTCTAATGAACTACATAAGGACCAGTAGATCTGTCTGCTGTCAGCTGTGTTCTCTGGTTCAAAGCAGCTGATAATTGCATTTATCATCCCTCAAAAGGGATAGAGCTCCGCCTGGGCACCTGGACACAGAACAAGAGAACTGCAGAGGCAGACCACAGATGTAGAAAACAAGAGATTTGAGCTCTGAGGCTACATAAAGATACTTTTACATGACCTCTATGCATTCATGGTGCTACTGTGTTCTGGGACATGAAATAGAGTGAACAAATAGAATATCCACAAAAATGTCTCTTGCCAGCCTTCCAGATTTCCACACAGAAATTCAACCAGGCATTCAAGCAGCTTTAACCTTTGCCAAGACCTCTCAAGAGCTCTAGGAGCTTCAGCCAATGGTTTACAAAGGACAGAGATGGAGGGGGGGTGGAGAGAGGGGGCTGGTAGCTGAATGGCACTGAAGCTTTCAGAAAGATACCGAAGTATCTTTGCTCTTGCACATTTCATTTAATTCTTAGATGCAAGCCTTCTTATCATAAAATCATCTCACCCTGTAAAGCACATACAACAGCCTGTCATCAAGTGGAACCTCCCTAATCTGCATCTTGGCCTCATTCCTCAGCTTCACTATAGGCAGATTTCACCGCACTGTGGCCAGACATAAAGTGGCCCAGACTGGAAAGCCAACAGCAGGAGAACCACAGGAGTGCAGGGAATGCCTCTGGTGGCGTAGACTCGGCAAAATGGAAGGATGAATTTCTATCCCCCTCCAATGCCCCAAACCATGAAACAGGTGTCTCTGGGGCAACATGGTGAGTGCAAATTATACTCAGCCCTGGAAGAAATAACCTTTGCCTTTGAACAACTTCAGATACATAACCAAAAGGGAGCTAGCACAAATCTTTCAGCATAATCTGAGATCAAAATAGAAAACTCTTAACAGCATGGGGCATCACATGCGTTTGAGAAACCCCCTATCAAGCTTCAGTTCAATAAAATGATGAATGGATTACAGTGATATAGCTGTATGGAGGCTCTTTTTTCCTCTTTGACAGGTATGGTTCTGCTAATATTCTGCAAGCTAATAGCTGACAGCCGGCTTCATACTGCTTAATGAAACAGGCAGGACCCAGACTCCTAGGGCCCAGCGCTCTCCAGGCTATGGCACATAATCTGTAGCTGACAGGGAGATTCTGGCAGCTATGTCCCTCCGCCGATCATTTTATCTTGAAATCAATTTTGAAGATACAGTTTATTTCATGGAAACTTGTTTCATTTTGTAGAACAGGAGTAAAACCTTAGTCTTTACCATGGGGGAAGCATATGGGCACATGGAAGAAGTTTGGAGGTGCATTGTTTCAAATATTATAATTCAAGCACACACAAGGTGTGTGTATGTCTGTATGTAAGAGAAAGATCCCAAATCTAAAAAATAAAAATAATAATAATAATAAAAAAAATTATGTAGTGCAAGTTTATCCAGTTCCTGTCTGTGGTCAATGCAAGTGCCACAGATTTACAGGCACAAAAGATATTTCCTGATTCCATAATGTAGAGAGGTCTGATTACTGCTACAGAAATAGCAGCAGGAGGCACAAGCTGTCACACACCCCCAGCACCCTCACAACGGGGTTAGAAACACCAAGGTTACAGCTGGAACCAACACTTGAAATAAAGCTCAAGAAAACAGCAAGCCCAGTGCGAACGGGCTTGAAGCTATGAGCAAAGAGCTTTTCTCTTTCTGTTTGGTGCCTACTGATTCAGGAAAACATAGCTTTGATTGTCCTTGATAATTAAATAGACTCAATTAGCAATTGCTCCTCTGAATGGGAGCCATCTGTAAGACACTGAGTATTTTATCATCTCCTGAGACAAAAGAGCCTCCTGAGGAAATACATGGTGCTTTATTAAATATGATCCCTGGACATCAGATCATGCCTGCAACAATGTATTTAGAGCATTTTTCATATAAGTCATGGCCACATCCTGCATTTGGAAGCTACCCACTCAAACACCTGAAACAGATAATCAATGTTTGTAGGTCTTTTGTGTGCTTTTTGTATTTGCTAGCTGCAGGTGGAAGTGACAGGCATTTCACCCTGAGATTGCCTGACACCTCTCTTTGTAGGACTTTCTTTTCATTTGTTTGTAATTTTGTCCACTTTCACCTTCTGGGCTGCCAGCTTCCTAGCCAGTATCTACTTCAGGCTGACAAACTGGGATTTACTGGAAGATTGCAACAGAAAATAGCCACTTGATCCAGACTAGGCAAAAATAGTTTTGTTTCTGTGGAATAGTTTTGTCTCTGTGGAAAGAAGCTTTCCTTTGATACCCATAATGACCCATCTGACCAGAACAGATACCACTGGCAGACCCTCTAGTTCTCTGCAGGCTTGTGTGCATTCATCTTGCATATCTCACATTACAGATGACTGTTTTTAATAAAATAACCAGCACAATGAACCATTTCTTCCATTTTATGACAAAGGTGGGACATTGTGCCTTTAGTGTCAAAGTCACATGAGGAATTTCCTTCTATTGTTATTACTTCTGGATAAGGTTTAATGGCCTGTTATTAGGCCTCTCACCTGACATGAAGCACCTAAAAGAGATAGAGCTTGCCTGACCTAATTGTCCTGGTTTCAGTAACTGCTAGTCGGGGAGGGCAGCCGGTTCTCAAGGGTAATTCATCCCCGTCCAAATCAGGTCTCTAGTGCAGGTGGTTCGCATTGCCTTTGGTAGGTTCCTTTGTGTTGCACTGACTGTCCATTTAACTAACATTTAACATCTAGAAAACAGCAACAGTGCCATATGCTGCCTTCATTTACTCAGGTCCTCTACACCTGAATTTCTCTTCCATGGAAGCCATGGATACAGAAAGAAAGGGAAGAGATGAACTAACCTGCTACTGTGACATTGAATTCAGAGTCTTCCCACTGGACTTAGGAGCTCAGAGACACTGCCTGCCATAAGCAAGGTCTCTCTGTGACAACTGTTCATAGATTTTCAGACAGACATCAAAGAGCTGAGAAGTTGCTATAAAAATCAATAAAATTATATTTTTAACTTTTTTATGTCTCATGACTCACTTTTCTATCTTAAGCCTTCTGGGATCCCATTTTCCAGCTTCTTCTTTACAACCATGAAGGGAGATTTTTTTTCCTGCTTAAAAGCTGAGATTTTGATACATTCACATTGCCGCAATCGCATAAAGTTTAAAAGCATATATACTATTTCTGTGAGAGCTCTACAAATTGGTCAGTTTAATTTAATTTCTTCTTATAAACAAATAACAGTTAGCATTCTCTTTTTTTTTTTTTTTTATGAACTCCATTTAGAATTTGCCTTCATTTATAGCTTCCTCCCAAAAGCTTGAAAATCCAATCTTCTCTTCCTGACTTTCTCCTCATCTAATGCATATGTAAGCACACTTGTGTGTTTCATCTGTTCTTTGGTATTTGGCCACTCTAGATACTGTTTTACTTTGACTAAAATGATCAGTAGGCACAGTATAAATTACTTAGTAGCTAGTTAGAACAAAAAAGAGTTTGGGCTTTTCAGACCTATAGTGGTATCTTTCAAAACCATCCAACTTAGTTTTCTTTCTTTTACCAAGTACTTCCCTGCTCTCCTTCACAGCACAGTTGTCACTCAGATCTGACACACTCAGTACTACATAGAAGGTGCTGACACTGACATCAGTGCTTCATACAAATCATTACTATTTGTGCATTTGTTTTAACTTATTTGCAATGATTCCAGATGCCTTACACATGTGAACTTCAACCACTATGGCATGATCAACATTTCCTGTAAATATAGCCTATGTGGAGAAATTAAATATTTGAAGCGTGAGGCTTATAACTTCATAATTACTTATTACAAATGTATGCAATCTATCTACAAGCATTCCATCTGAAGATCCCTACAGTCTTCTCCCTCACTGAATGTGGAAGCTTGGATTCATGGCAGCAATAGTACCTTTGTCAAAATGTTTGGATGGTTTTACTGAAAAAAAAAAAAAAAGCAAAAAAAGCAAAAAGCCTCATTACTAAAAGTTAGCAACTTCAACAATACCTGGAGAAAGCAGAAGATTGGTTATCTCAAAGAATACAAAGAATATGTCCAAAGGATAAATTTAAACACACTACCAAAATATAACCAAAGGAAAACTGATATGGAAAGCTATGTAACAAATATGAAAGGACCTTTTGTTTGTTAAGGGGGGGGGNGATTATGAATGATCGCTTTAGGGAATTTTTATATGTCAGTTTTATACTTCCTCATGTTAAATGAAGTGAAACCACTGAGACCTCAGGCAGCTAACTGCATCACCAGGCAAGGATGGAGTTAGTAATTTCCTTTTTTATCTGGACAGTAAAAAATACTGCTGTGCCACCATAACTTATAGCTTGTGACAAGACAAAACTTTATGACTTCTGGATTTCTAAATGGGTTGTAGGAGAAAAGAAAAAAGTCCAATTTATCAGAATCCTGATTTTTTTTTTAGCACATTGACTTGAAAATGAAGATTAAATTAATGGATTAACACACATTTTCCTGTCTATCTCTGATTTTCTGTATTGATTTTTAGAGTCGCATGGAAGGCAATCTGAACTAGTTACTGCCTACAAAGGAGAGTTCAGCTGGGGTGACTCTTAGCGTTTCCAAAGCAAACTGTTCGAATTTGATAATAAGTGAATAGGACAACATTATTTTTTTTTCTAAGCCTACACTACAGAAAGAACAATGTAGCCCTCTTCATCCTGATTTGACTAAGGACTGGAAGTCTGATGAATAGGAGCAATCATCCAAAAGCACCACTGTCAGTCTAACTTTGCAATTTTGGTTGAAGATCTTTCCTGTAGGCTACAACAACACTGTGACTGGGTTAAAGAATTTGTCTTAGGTTCGTTTTTATTTTTTTATTGAATGCTATCAGTATGGTATCTCTGCACTGCAAGTATAATTTCCTCTGAGAGACAGGGGTCTCTGCAGTCAAAATTTCCCCCTGTGTAGCTGAAGGAAACTCTAATAATTTCTTGGTTAAATAATCACAGATAACGCACCCTACTCTGAAAGAGTACTTTTTGTTTGTCATTGTCCACTATCTGTAAATCTCAGATGTTTATTCATTAAGGCAGTGATTAGAAACAGTCTTCCAGGGAACAGCCGTAGTCATTAAGCAATAGAGTCTGAATATTTACTACGAATATTTTAAATATTTTATATTAAGTAGATTAGCTTCACCAGCAGAGGATAAGGGATTCATCTTAGAGTATGCTATTGTGTGATAGCTGGTGCATTCTTGATTTGGTAGAAGATTTTCTGTTGGGAAGGTAAGATGTGCCTTCAAATCTGTACTCCAAAGCAAGTGGGAGAAGAAAATGAGTCTGTATTATGCATGAGTGCTCCATGTGCTAGGCTATTGAGCATTTGAAATGGGTCATTGGGTTTTGTTTGTGACCCAAGCTGGTAAAGACATTCTGAAATATTTTATTATATGAGGACTTGCCAAGAAGAAAAACACACCCATGGTTTGTGAACCTTGCTATGGTTTAGTTTGGTGTTTTCAGGTCCCTTGCTTGAAAGGGATTATACCAAGCAAACGAAAAGATGGTTGCTAGGAATCTGTGCCTGAAGCCTCGTGCCAAAGCTCTGAGGACACTGGCAAAGTTAAGCAATAGCTGAGCATCAATTTGGAACTAGGTGATCATACATCCATTATGTTAGGAACTTCTGTGAATGGACTCTTCCAGTGTCAGATGTCCATCTCTCTCTGGTCCAAAACACAGGTCACACAAGGAAGACTGAAAGACCCAGACACTCCAGAGTCAAACATTTAATAGTTAATGAGCTCAAAAGGAACAAAATGACATTTAGCCTGTAGTCAAGGACATGTTGTACAGCAATGGCACACAGCTTTTCTGGCTGAATGGACCATTTCTTTCTCTGCAAATATCAGCAGACATAATCATACATATCATAATCATACTGCAGCTTAAACTGAGGGAAAAGAGGGAATTGTACAGGAAGTGGAAGCGGGGTTGTGTAGCCTGGGAGCAATACAGGGGTGCAGTCCGGATGTGTAGAGATGGGATCAGGAAACCCAAGGCACAGATGGAGCTGAACTTGGCAAGGGATGTGAAGAATAACAAGAAGGGGTTCTACAGATACATAGGTAGGAAGAGACAGGCCAAGGAGAGTGTTCCCCCTCTGATAAACGAAAAGGGAGAACTGGCTTCCTCAGACATGGAAAAAGCTGAGGTACTCAATAAGCGCTTTGCCGCAGTCTTCACTGGTGGTCAAGTCTCCTATGTCTGTCAGGACCCTGAAACTCGAGGAGAGGGTGAGAGGAGAGGACTCCGTCCCACTGTGACGGTGGAACAAGTCCGGGACCGCCTAATGAAGCTGGACGTGTATAAGTCCGTGGGGCCAGACGGTATACATCCCAGGGTGCTGAGAGAGATGGCTGATGTGGTTGCCGAACCGCTCTCCATCATATTTGAAAAATCATGGCTGTCGGGTGAAGTCCCCGGCGACTGGAAAAAAGGAAACATTACTCCCATTTTTAAGAAAGGGAGAAAGGAAGACCCGGGGAATTACAGGCCGGTTAGCCTCACCTCTGTGCCTGGGAAGATCATGGAGCAGATCCTCCTGGAAGACATGCTAAGGCATGTACGGGATAAAGAGGTGATCCGGGACAGCCAGCACGGCTTCACCAGAGGCAGATCTTGCCTAACCAATCTGGTGGCCTTCTATGATGGAGTGACGGCATCGGTGGACAAAGGAAGGGCGACGGACGTCATCTACCTCGACTTGAGCAAAGCCTTTGACATGGTCCCTCACCACATTCTTCTCTCTAAATTGGAGAGGTATGGATTTGAAGGATGGACTGTTAGGTGGATTAGGAATTGGTTGGCTGGTCGCAGCCAAAGGGTTGTCGTCAATGGTTCTATGTCTGGGTGGAGGCCGGTCACAAGCGGTGTCCCTCAGGGGTCGGTCTTGGGACCGGTGCTCTTCAACATTTTTATTAATGACATAGACGACGGAATCGAGTGCACCCTCAGCAAGTTTGCGGACGACACCAAGCTGAGCGGTGCAGTTGATACCATAGAGGGAAGGGATGCCATCCAGAGGGACCTGGACAGGCTGGAGAAGTGGGCCCAAGAGAACCTCATGAGGTTCAACAAGGCCAAGTGCAAGGTGATGCACTTGGGCTGGGGCAATCCCAGGCACTTATACAGACTGGGAGAAGAAGAACTCGAGAGCAGCCCTGCGGAGATGGACTTGGGGGTCCTGCTGGATGAGAAGCTGGACATGAGCCGGCAGTGCGCGCTTGCGGCTCGGAAGGCCAACTATGTCCTGGGCTGCATTAAAAGAGGGGTGGCCAGCAGGGAGAGGGAGGTGATTGTCCCCCTCTACTCTGCTCTGGTGAGACCCCACCTGGAATACTGCGTGCAGGCCTGGGGCCCCCAGCACAAGAAGGATGTGGGGCTCTTGGAACGGGTCCAGAGGAGGGCCACTAAGATGATCAGAGGGCTGGAACACCTCTCCTATGAAGAAAGGTTGAGGGAACTGGGCTTGTTTAGCTTGGAGAAGAGAAGGCTCCGGGGAGACCTCATTGCGGCCTTCCAGTACCTGAAGGGAGCGTATAAACAGGAGGGGGAACGCCTGTTCACACACGTTGATAGTGATAGGACAAGGGGAAATGGTTACAAACTAAGACAGGGGAGATTTAGGTTGGATATTAGGAGGAAGTTTTTCACTCAGAGGGTGGTGAGGCACTGGAACAGGTTGCCCAGAGAGGTTGTGGATGCCCCATCCCTGGAGGCATTCAAGGCCAGGCTGGATGTGGCGCTGGGCAGCCTGCTCTAGTAGTTGGCAACCCTGCCCAGAGCAGGGGGGTTGAAACTAGATGATCTTTAAGGTCCTTTTCAATCCAGGCCATTCTATGATTCTATGATTCTATGATTCTATGATTCTATGATTCTATGATACATGGAGTTGGCTTAGTGCTTCATGGGACTTACACATGGACCTCCCATGCACCACACTGTGTATGCTCAAGGGATTATCCCAAGCACAGGTACAGTCAGGAGTGGGTCCCCACTACTAGATTAATTCATGGAGGCTGTGGCCCTTTTTCTTGGAGCCCTACTGCTATCATGTGGCCAGAAAAGAAGGCAGCTGGGATCATGCAGCTGCCACCGTCACTAGAATAATTAATTTAGCCTGGAGCAAGCTCCTGTGTGTCTCCAAGGTGCCCTGGGAAAGAGAGCAACCACGATTAGCCGACAGACTATCAGTTGAACACTTGAGAGATGAGACATCAAATTGATTTAATTCATATGTTGTCTATTTTTTTTTTTTAACAAAGTCCTTGAAAAAAATGAGAGATTCAGGTCAATGTGTGTAAAAGCTTCAAAGGAATTAGGATATTTTTGTCTTAGTTACTAACAGACATCCCACTGCTGAAAACATATGATGCTTTACAGGTGATGTCTATACTGATAAATAAAGCAGACTAGGGAACCCTAAAGGCAAATGTCATAATGGCTCGTGGCCATCTGGCTAAACTCTCTTTCTTCCTCCCCAAAACAATGTGGTCTAATGTAGCCTGCCCACTGAGAGCAGCCCCTAACCTGTGTTATTCTCCAAAACATGTCAAGGCTTTGTCTCTGAAAATGCTATTATTTGGCACAAGCTTAAATTGTGCCAAGGACAAGTGGAAGTATCTAAACACTACGGACACTCATGGGGTAGTGCTCGAGCCCCTGTCCTGACCATGCTCCATCTGCTGGGGCAGGCATGGCCACAGAACCCTCTTGGCCTTCATGAACTTCTTCAGCACCAGCAGCAGGGGCTGCAAAAGCACAGTTACATCCAGTTCCAGGGCCTGGAGATGTTGTGCATCAACAGCCCTTCATTCACCAACATCTTTGAAAAGCAGAATCCAACTCACATTGCTTATAAGAATGTTCACAACAAAATGTTTTTCAGTTGGCAAATGTATTTCCTTGGTGCTGTATCTTCTCTGCCATGGCTGTGGGAGTTCTTCTGTAATGTGTTCTTTTGTGAGAAAGTGTTCAAGGCCCCAGCGTTTCTGTCCATTACCAGAACAATCTTAAAAATCCATTTTAATACACAGTTTTGACTCTTGTAACTTGAAGGGCAAATGAGTGTCACACATGAAATTCAGAGCTTTTTTAAAGTTTCCAACTATAACCAAACATCTTAATATTAAATATTTTAGCATGGCTGGTTTTTAAAAATAGTTCCTACAACCTGTCAAAGGTGGTAATCCATTCATGACTGACTGCTGACCAAGAGTTCAACAACATCTTAGGAAAAGCAATAACAACTATGAAATGGTATGCCTATTTTAGTGTCATCAACTGTGAAATTATCCAGAACTGCTCAAAATATGTGTTTTCCTTCATCTGATCAATGCATACAATCACAGTATTAGTAATGAAGCTCATGGACAGTAGGTGACAGAATGACAAAACCTGCCTCTTCACTTGTAGAGAATTTGTGCCAGATGTTTTAAGTACAAACATTGGACCTCAGCCGACATGCCAAGCTGCACACACATTCACACTAGATTCTTGCTGGCAAATGAAAGTAGGAAAGGAATTTAGATTCAGGGTCTTTTCCATATTGCCTTGGGTGTTCAATTCATCCTCATTTGTTCCTTCAGAAAGAATCATTTTGGGGTATGTTTTGAATTTCATCTTTCCTCATTTTCAGCTTATGCCAATTTATTAAAATCATTTATTGAGTTCCAGCCATCATGCTGGTATTATGGAAACTAGTTAGTGAAAGACATTGCATGGAAGCACATTTCTTTAGTAAGATCAGCTACAGCTATAAGATTTGGGTATGAAATTTAGTGGTGATACTTCTACGTATCATGTAGAAGTGACATTTTTAAACTTTTTTTTGATGTTAAATTCAAAGAAACTTGCCTGCCACTTAGAAGTCTGCCTGCTATGAAAGAAATAAGCCTTAATATAACTATCATATCTTTGGCCTTGCCTTAACTCAGTGGATAGGTCTGCACAACTCACATTAACATTAATGGGAATTCCATATATGCATCACTGGGAGAAAATACTCCCTGATATATTTTATTATTATCTTTCCAGGCAGGTAGGAATGGCATCAATCATGCATCCAACACGGCTGCACAATGTGCATTACTAAAGCATCAGAGCAATAAAAAAAAAAAAAATAGAAAAGCATAGATATTTCCAAACATTTTCTTCTTAAAATAGTAAGAAGGATCAAAAGGAAAAGCTTTGAGAATCCTATGAGGAGAACATGACTTAGCTGCATATTTTCCTGTAATTACAAAAGATCTAAAACCTAAGCTCACCCTTTCTCCTTCTAGAGAGAGCAGCAATGAGATAATAGAGACCAATCTCATTATGTAAGCAAGTCACAGATAAGATGCACGCTATTTATCATAAATATCCAGCGTGTGAAGACAGAAGGGGGGAGTTTACACTGGAACTGTTTGACCTCCGTGCTTTTTTTTTTTTTTTTAATAAAGATTTCTCCCCATAATTTTAATATTTCAGCAGAAATATTTGGGTACTGGAGAAAACAGGGGTTGTGAAAAACTGCTTACAGACAGCCTCATGAGAGTCCTTATCAGGAGTTGTGTCCATAACTCACTAGTTCTGCCCTACCAAGGGCAGGAAAAAACAAGAAGAGGAGAGACAGCATCAGATTGCACTGCTGTCCCAGTCCTTCCCTCTTCTTTCCCTAGAAAATTGCAGCAGAGAAAAGCGACCAACAATCTTCTCTCTGACAATTGCTAAGCTGATAATTCTGTGCATGTCTGAATTGATATGGGGAGGTAACATTGACCAAAACAGCTCCAGAAATACCCTAGGAATGCTTGCACAACACAGCACTCAAAGTAATTAGCTGTAGTGTGCCTATGCTTCTTTCAGGACCCAGCCATGGCATCCCACATCATGTTATGTGGATGTATCAGCAGCAAGCAGAAAAGGAGCAGCAGGAGAACAGGAAAGGCTTTCATCAGAGGACAATCAAAGCAGCAAGGTCTACTGTCAAGGTAGCCATCCTGTCACCGTTCCCACCTCTCTCTCCCCAGAATTACATTGTTCTGCTATTTTCTCTGTTAAAAAAAGTTCTGGGAATAAGCATCCTCCATTTCCATTTAAAAAACAAATACAATCTCATGGTTGCAAATGTTGCAGGGAGAGTTCAGCCTGAGCAGCCTCTTCATTCTCCCTGTGGGAGGAGATATGCGTTATCCAAGCATCACTTTTCTGGTTACATCCTTTGAACAGCAGGCACAAATGTGCTTCCACTGACACTCCGACATTCAGATCATCTGGGCTTCAGCAGACAATGAGAAATATTAAATGGAAAGAAGGAATAGGGGAAATCCTGGCAGGCTACAGTGAACTCAGCTCTTCAGCTGCACTGTAAAACATGCACAACACACTGAGAGCTGAGTTTTTCTGATACAGAGAAGAAACCCTCTTCCCTTTCCTGCACTGCCATTCTGCCAAGCAGGGGTGAAAATGACACCACCATTGAGTAATAAATCAGACTTTTCTATGGGCTAAGTTGGCAGAGGTGGTGATAGGGGCGTGCTGTTAGAGCTGCTCTCAGCCTGACTCCCTTTCTTCCCTCACCTCCAGAGCAGCACAGTGAACGAGGCAACACGCAACAAGAAAAGACTTGGGCAGGTACCAGAGTAACATCTTACAACTGTGGTGTTGGCCCCAGGCCATGAAAGACCAGAGCATCCTCAAAGCTTCATTCCCCAGCCCTCAGCCCAGGTTGAAGCTCTGCTGCTTTTAGCTCTGGAGATTTCCAGTTGGTGTCAGGCAAATTCGTGGCTGTCACATAAGGGAACAGCTGCACGGAGGTCACGAGAACAGGACAGTTCGGAAAATTAGTCCCTCTGTATTAATATTCAAGGCACTCAAGTCTCATGCTTTCAGCTTCTAATTTTGAGAGCCCCCATTAAATATGAATATAGTCATAGTTAAAATAGAGAAATTAAGGGATATTTAACGCCTCCAGAAAAGCTGCAGGCCTTCAATTTAGGAAAAGCAACATTTCAGTATTGATTCCTTATAGCAAGCTGTCATTCCAGCAACGCATACGGGGATCAGCAAGAGAGGAATGAGAGAGTTACAGGTTCTTTGGGATGCTTCATTTCTGTGTTTATACATCTCCCAGCACATTAGTGAATCACCAGTGCTGCCACACTACAAATAACAAATAACATCAACAGCAGAACTCATATATTTGTATTCCCTTGTGTGCCTATCACAAACCCATTTAAAGATGTTTTCAACTCTGAATACATTAAGAATTATATCAAACAAAAAAGTCTTCTTAAAAGAATGTGACAGTTTTAAATACTGGAAATTTAGTGGAATAAACAGAGAAAAAAACGTAGAGCCCAGCACACCGACTCAATAAAGTACATTCATACATTTAAAGAGTAACACAGATCACATCTTTACAAGTCACTCAGATTTTGGAGGGCAAAATATTGGCTTTTATCCAGAAGTCTTGCTTGTATTATTGTATGTCAGAATTAATTATTTGCACTAGGACAGTATCAAGAGGAAGAAGACTGTATTTGTAGTGTCTTTGTGGGACTGAGCATTCTTGTGAACTACATCTAATTTGCATTTCTAACGTAGGTGGTCAGAAGTTATCTAGGACATAACAGTGCATTTGAGAAGTTTCAGTACCTGAAGAAACCAAGTTTTACTATACTGATGGAAAATACAATTAGTAACAAAACTGAAGGGTATGAAAAACTTTCTGAGGGATCAAATTGATTGAGCATATTGCTCAAGAAAGATGAAATGTAATTGCCAAAATTTTGCAACAGTCATCCACATAGACACAATTCATCTCTGGTGTTGCATGATTAGGTAATCATGCCTAGTAAAAAGAATAAATAAATAAATGGAAAAGCATGTGGAACCAAAGCAAAAGAGTCTATTAAATATACCAAGCAAGTGTGTTTTTTTCTTCTGCACAAAAAATCCACGCATTATGGGGATATTTTTTGATGTATTTGTTATTTGTCATTACTTATTGGCACAGCTCAATCAGGTAGAAACCCCTGCAGCAGGAACATTGTCATATATATGCTCTGCAAGTGGTTTCTGCAGAGTGGTTTCTGCAAGAAAAAATGTTCAATTACTAGTTCTTAGTTTGCTTTCCATGGAAATTCAGGCCAGTGAAACTCGTAGTTAGATGGATGTGTAAAACAAGAGGGGAATCTGGGTTAGAAATCCTTCAAGCACTTGTTCTTTAGTGAGTTTCTGCAGCCCAAAGATGACACAGATATAAGAGCATGTAGCTGCCTGTATTCCCCTGGTTTATACATCACCACTAAACCTGCAGAGTAACAAACCAAGTAACCTCATCAGGAGAAAATCTCTCTGCTCTCTTCCATCCAGGAACAGAGGGCTGAAGTCAGAAATCATGCTGACAGGAGGGCTGAGAAAGGACACGGCACCAGCAGCATCCCTGGGCTTCACAGCAGGCTGCTGTAGCAAGTGGCTGTTGGAGCAGGGACACAGGGAAGAACATGAGGGAGGTGATGGGGGAGAGGACCAAGAATAACTCCTTTGCTGACAAGCTAAGGGTCAATACAGCAACCAGAAAAAAATGGAAGCAGCTCTGTGGCTGCTATTGCACTCCAGGAGAGCAATCTGCCCAGCAGATGAGCATCCTGGGAGCAAGAGCTGTGGGAGTATGCTGAGTAAAAGAGATGGCCTTACCATGGAAAAGTGGCTTTAGGGGACACTGGTGCAAGCATAGCAATCTGCTTGCACACAAAGGAGCTTTAGTCACTACCTAACCAGAGGCCCATCATAAATTTGGATTCTCAGCCTTCATGCCAGGCAGCCCAGAGTGCAATGGAAAGAGGACAGATGGGATGGTCAAAGTGCATATTTAATAGCTCAAAAATAACTAAATGCTAACATTGAAGTTAAGTTACTTTTCTATAATTTAACTCATAAGCCACATTCCTTCTCTCAGTGACATTAACTTTTTCTGCACTGTATACCACCTTAAAAAAAATAGAGGAAGAAGGTAATTCAAGCCCAGTTTTTGTGTAACAGAAGTTAAAGTGATATGATTCAAGGGGACTCCACTTACTGTACCACGTGCTTGCATTGAATTGAGTCTGGAGAAGAGGAGGCTGAGGGGAGACCTCATTGCTCTATACAACTACTTGAAAGGAGGTTGCAGTAAGGAGGGTGTCAGTCTCTTTTCTCAGTGATAGGATGCAAGGAAACAGTCTCAAGTTGCACCAGGGGAGGGTCAGATTGGTTATTAGGAAGAATTTATTCATGGAGAGGGTGGTGAAGCATTGGAACAGGCTGTCCTCCAAAGGGAGTTGGTAGAGTTCCTATCCCTGGAAGTGTTCAAGAGATGTGTGGATGTAGAACAAAGGGACATGGTTTAATGGTGGGACTCTGTAGACCAGGTTGATGGTTGGACTTGATGATCCTGAAGGTCTTTTCCAACCTAGATAATTCTAGCATTCTATGAATTAACAGACCAATACATTTAGAAGATGAATTGTAATATCTAACACTGTTTTGCTGGTGGTACTTTATAGAGAGATGTAATAGAATGACTACTCAGAAGAAAACATGATCATCCATTTGGAAAACCAGTTCAAACATCTACCTCATGTTTTAAAAAAAATAAACTAATATTCTTTTTACATGGAGCTTAAAAAAAAGTGTAATTTAAGAAGATTAACCGACAATTTAATGGATTGATCCAAACATTGTTTTAATTTGCAAATAATCTTCTAAATGTCATGAAATCTCTAAAGCAACATGCAAACTATTCTGAGTCCAAAAATAATGAGCTATTGATTCTTTTGTTATGAAATCACTTTGTCAGCTGGCAATATACCTTTGGGCCACAATGTATTACATGAGCAAATTACAGTACCTGATGCTGACAATGAAGAAATGACAGGAAACTTTTTCTCATTAAATCTGGGCTGGAAAAAAATGTCAAAACCAACTTTTATTCCCTCCCCAAAATAAATAAATAAATAAATAAACCTTTTTCCTTCATGCACTGTATTTCTGAACAGATATCAATTCTGTATATTAAAACTGATAAAATGTGTCCTGAAATTCCCAGAATTGATTTTCTACTGAATCTAAACCATCTGCATTTGTGAGCTAGAAATCTATTTTATCTATATGTAGGTATATGGCTTTAGAGAATTAGACAAATGCCTAAATCCATTTTAAAGGCTAAAACTGTCAAACCAGGCAGCATGCAAAGCTGAAACGGCCCCGTTGACAAAGTCACCGAGAACTGAAAACTCGTATTCTATTCAAAGTATTTATATACTCTGCCTCCAGAAATCAGGAAGAATTACTTGAGTATATGAGATTGGTTCAGTTTGGTCATCAACAGAGCACCAAAACCTTCCTTCAGCTCATGCTCTCTAGTCCTTTCTTAGTCCACTTTTCAAACAATAATTAGGACAGCTTAAGTGCAAAGTAAAGCAAAACAGAAGCCTGAGCTTAGAACAAGTTTTGTGCAGAGCCTAAAACTTGGGCTACTGTCATACAAGACAATCATTGTGACATTTTCCACTTAAAAATAAAAGCTTTGAGGAAAAAAAAAAAAAAAAGTCTTCAAGACCTTCCTCCAAACATAACTAGTGGCTACCTGAAGCAACCACAAGGAAATATACAGAACACACAGCACCCATCCCAGGAAATTAGTAAGTTGGAGTCCAAAGCCAAGGTCAATTGAGGACATGAAACGTTACATCCCTGTACTCTAGTCTTTATCAGCATAGTGTCTCAATGTTTATTTCATCAGCCAAAATGGAAGGACTTTGTGCTGTCAGAGCCCATGATAGCCACTGCTGCTGTAGGCAAAGCACACAGTCTGGATAGAGGTAATGGTAGCCTGGCAATTCTCCTCTCGGCCCAGCCCTCACCTGGGCCCAAACTAAGGAAGAACATGAATGATAACACACAAGATAGGATTTGGATGGAGAGGTGTATTTTTGCCTGTGGGTGGGCTCCTTGCTGCCCTGGTGGAGATTGAGGGACCTCATTCTCTGATGTACATTGGCTCTATCCATGAGCCAGCATAAGGTTTGTGAAGGACTGAATCTTGTTCCTTGAGTATTCCTACTAATGTTGTTGGGCATATGTTAAGCAGAACAGCATTTGGCCCTGGATTCACAGATTATGCTTTCTTTTTGAAAAGAAATGTAATGCAAAATTAAAGAATTCTATCTTTTGAATACAGCTAACAGAATATAAAACACTTGATCAAAATTTGTGGAGAAGTGGTGGGACAGAATATATTTCTGGAATATAGATTACAAAGTGCTCCAGGTTTCCTTTTGATTTATTGCTTGTTTTTCTTGATGTTTTTAGGAGTTTTACTTCCATAGAGGAATTATCTTATAAACTGTCTTTCTTCACTAACCAACTAAACATTAATTATCATAAATACAATGTGAAATCCATTATATTCATCCACTGTTTACAGTTCTTGTAAAAGAGTATAAAGAATTTATACATAAAGACAAATCTTTAAAACTGCTTGAGGCTCCAAATTAAAAATGATTCCCATTTGTGTTGATTATCAAGGGACATTTGGAAAATCCCCAGTGATCACAAGACATTTCCATATAGCCTGTCACGTTAAGGTGAAAAATTCGCAAGGACAGTCTCACCATCTGTCATCAACTCCGTTTGGTGACACAGAGGACTGCTCTGAAATGGCCAATAGGCCCCATGCATAACAAAGCCCTTGCACTTTTGCATTGTTTATGTTTTGACCTGGGCAGATAATCCTTCAGAAAGGGGGGCTGTGTTTTGCTCTTTCTTTTTTTTCTTACAGGGTGACCATTTCAGTGCTGCCTTTTAAAGAAAAATCATCCATCCATTGAGAAAATAAATTTAAAGAACTGTGTCTGTGTAACTATTTTGCCTAAACAACTACATTGTAGACCGAAGGCATTTGATTAACATTGTGTTTTATGAAAGCTAGTGAAAACCTGCTTTTCTATACTAAGGGGCTTTTTGTGAGTGACATAGTCACTTCATTTAAACTGTAAATCTACGTGGTTGTGAATGCTTAATACATTGTCAAGGTTTGTTGCTAACAGTCTTTCATTAAACAGATAATTTAAAAGCAGACAGCAATCTAGAAAGAAAAAAAAAAAACCTTTCTGCAGCTTGACAAAACCACGTTAGTCTGTTTGTATAGTCACTCATATAACAAGGACCATGTCTCATAGCAGAAGTCAAAGATAAACTGTTCTTACATGTTGTCAAGCACCACTTAAGACTTGCAAATACAGTTTCCTCATACAATACGTTCCTCTCCAGCCTCTCAGGTTTGTGGCTGACACTCTTACAGCATTAGTTAAAGGAATTAAGATAAAAGTTAGGAAAATAAACTCCTGGGAAATGTTTTTATCCTGTCAGTTATCTACCTCAATGACTGGAAAATAAAAGACTAATAGAACATTCATCCCTGTGCTCTGTCTGTCTGGAAGTCTAACAGCTAACAGAATTGTTAGAAACAGCCATTGTTAGAAACAAGTGAATGGATGAAGGAAAGAGTGAATGAATATATGACGGGGACTTTCCCTCTGTCAGTGTAACAGGATCCTGACAAGATCCTCTAGGTTTTATTTAATCTTCAGTACATACATGTATAGAAACTAGTCTTTATTCAAGACACAGGTGAGACTTCAAATGACACATTGAACATATCTAGAGGTATTCCTCTTATAACTGGGGAACGTTTGTTATTTTTCAGTCCACCCCTATATTGCAGTAATAACCAGACCTTTTAATTACAAATGAAGTCAACTCTTTCCTCGGCAAAGACAGGCTCCATTGATGCTAAAGGGAATTACACTAAATTTTGAAGGATAAATAAATCCCTTGAGGTCCACTCCTCCTCTCCTGCCTGCATCATGCACAATATATCAGGAATATGGAATCACTTAAGTATGGGAGGGATTCCTCTTAGCTCCCCTCCTTGTTTTGTATTCCACTGAGCATGGCTGTCCATAAACAAACAGCCATTTATTGTTCTATTATCGCCTTACGTTCTGAAGGGATTACTTTTTTAATCAAATTTCCATACAGAAAGCAAGAACTGTAAGACCATGAGCAACACAGACAGTACAAAACCCTGGTGATCTGTAAATCCCTGAATTCCTTCCCCTGAGCTGAGGACCTAGAAACAGAGAAAAAATTCTTCTGATAAATATTGCCTCATATCTCAGTCTAGATTAGAAATAATTGGGGTGTTCAAAAACCAAACCCTCTGAAAATCGGGTTTTGTTAGAGAACTTCCACTTGCAGCCATATGGAGACACCTAAGGCAGGACTATGGATGCTGAAAGCTCTCACTGGGTACTCTTTACTGTCAGAAATTAACACTTTTGTTTGTTAGAAGTACAGTTATGCTTTTTGTGTGTATATTCAAATTTTCAAAACACCACACCATGCACAAGAGCACAAACAAAAGACGCCACACACTTCCAAATGAAATTTCATCTCAACAATTTTGCTGTGTTGTAAATGTTTCCTTTCAAGTACAGCTAAGCCTCACTCTTCCGGCTTCAGTTTTGCAGCTTGGAAATTCCCGGACTTCTTTTTCTGTGTAGTATTCATCATATACAGGTCATCTTTACACATTTTTGAACAGTAAAAACAGATTTATGTCTTCCAGCCAATTCAAAGCTATATTCTTCAAGGACCTTGGATACAACAGCTTTCTGGTAAATATCTGGGGACAGTTCCAGATAATAAATTTAATGATAACCTTAACAAATAAAGGGTTCTACTACTCAGTGCATTGCAGTAAAAAAGAAATAACAGAAGGTATCCAGGAGTCTCTGGGATTTGTATACATAATATATGTGCATTATTAAAAGCAGCCATCTTATTCCATGGCTTGGTTTCAGCATTGGAGAATTAAAAGTTCAGTGCTGTTTTCTGAGATCAGATGGAAATCAGTAATAATACTATTTAGGTTGTACTATAGGACATCATCTGTAGAAAGAAAAAAAAATCAAAAAGCTAATGGTTGGTTCACACTGAGACTTAAAAGCAATCAGTGAAGGAGAGACCAAAGCCTGTGTTCTGGACCTGAGAGCAAACTTCACAGCACAGCTCACCTATGCACAGCCAGACTCTCCCTGCTCACAAACAGACAGCATCCCTGTGCTGCATGTAGGGGATAGGTATATCAAGGAACAGCAAAGTCTGCAGAAATCCCTCCTTTACCCTCAGGGGAAACCCCTGTTGAGTGTGGCTGGGCTTCTCAGCAGCCCCAACTTCTTCCTTTGTTTCTCTCCTTCCACCCAGGGCTGGGCTCTGCCCAGGTCTGCCTTGCTCTCTGAGCCTCAGACAGAGAGGACCAAGAAGCTTCCGCTGTCCTGGCGGCTTGTCTGATTTTACCTACAGGGACCAATTAATTTGTCTTTGTCACTTATTTTCTGCCAAGGACTTTCTGTATTTTTAAGCTTACTCTTGCTAGTAACTAGGAAGAAGTAGTTTATTTTGCCTTGGACAGTCTATAGCAATACACTCATTGTCATAGAATCATAGAATCATAGATTCATAGAATGGCTTGTGTTGGAAGGGACCTTAAAGATCATCTGGTTCCAACACCCCTGCCATGAGCAGGGATGCCACCATCTAGGTCAGGTTGACCCAGGGCCTCATCCAACCTGGTCTTGAACACTTCCAGGGATGGTGCATTCACAGCTTCTCTGGGCAACCTGTTCCAGGGCCTCACCACTCTCTGAGCGAAGAATTTCCTCCTAACATCTAATCTAAATCTCCCTTTTTTTAGTTTAAAACCATTCTCCCTTGTCCTATCACTATCTGCCCATGTAAAAAGTTGCTCTCCATCATTTTTATAAGCCCTCTTCTTCAGGCTGAACATCCCCAGCTCTCTCAGTTTTTCTTCATAGGAGAG
>VXAA01002838.1:372482-397506 GCA_013399115.1 Anseranas semipalmata
GCATTGCAGAAGTCCAGGTAGATGACATCGGTCAGTCTTCCCTTGTCAACTGATGCAATCACTCCATCATAGAAGGCCATCAGATTGATCAGGCACAATTTGCCCTTGGTAAAACCATGATGGCTGTCTCAGATCATCTCCCTGTCCTGCATGTGCCTTGACATTGCTTCCAGGGGATCTGTTCCATGATCTTCCCAAGCACAAAGGTGAGGCTCACCAGTCTGTAGTTCCCCAGGGTCCTCCTTTCTTGCCCTTTTAAAAATGGGAGTGATGTTTCCCTTTTTCCAGTCACCAGGGACTTCACCTGACTTCGCCTTGTCCTGAGTCATTTAGAGTTAATGATCGTTTAGAAGAAGCATTGTTGTAGAAACAGTGGTCCAAGTACACAGGTAAACAAGGCTTATGGTGTTTATTATAACATTACTAGACCAAATGTCACATCAGGAAGAAATAAACAATTTCTCCCAGGCACCAGCCCTTCATTTCATCCAAAATTGCAATATAATGCCTATACTGACATGCAGGTACTTCTAATCAGGTTTAGGAGGTATGTTAACAGGCTTTGTTAGGCCAGGTCAGAAGATATGTCTGCAGGCTTTGCTGGAAAACATATGACAGAGTTCATAACATCAGTCAGAATCCATATGTTCTACAGAATCCATATGTTCTACATAGTCAGGGACCTAGTCTGTCAACATAAGTACTGCATGAAAGCAAGAAAAAATTTGAAACCATCATCTGGGAATAGCCTTGACTGGTGTTCTTTAATCATATTTTTAACCTCTGTTTGAGATGTTTGGTATTCTTGGTAAACATTGCTCAAGATAACTCACTGCAGAATACCTCATATCTCCCTCTGAACCTCCAGGGTAAAGATCCAAACTTCAAAATGTTTTAGATAACAATGTTCCCAGTCTGAATAAAAATGAGCAAGTCTCCAGAGAAGAGAAGAGCAGGACCCATTCTGTCTTTCCATCCTATGCTAGAGGACGTAGCAGATAAAAACAGATATTTCAATATCATCATTTACGAAAGGGGTTGAGCAGTCACCATGTTTATGTAAAGAAAAAGGTTGGTCAAAGCCATGCACACATCATACAAAACTTGATCTCCAAACAACAGAAATCTGTGAAAATCTAGCAAGGTGTAATTTAGTAGGCTTGTCAATGTCCTTCCAGTGTGTAGGAATCTTCTGTAATTATTTTTTGCAAGTGCAGAATTTGGCCCAAGAAGTTTTTCCTTTATATTTTCTTCATGAATATTATTAACATTTTCTGAAACCACAGCTAGTATCTGGCAAGGGCCCTATAAACCCAAAATAAAGACTACACTTCAAAAGTCAAATTTTACTTGGTGGAAAAAAAAAAAAGAGTAACTGAATATATAAAATGTCCTGTTACTGTCATCTCTCTTGTTCATAGAACTGGTATTTGTATGACCATGGCTTGAAGAAGTATTTTTATTGATGATACCAGGCATAGCATTTAAATTCTTTCCAATTTGATATGTTAAATGAAAATGTGAGTAACTAAAACAGTGCAGAAGCTAAGAAATGCATGTTTTCATGCTTCGTTAAATACATGAAAATGCCAGATTTTACAAGCTAAGTTTCCAATAAGTGAGATGTTAAATTTAACTTTAGTGGAGAACTCTGATAAAAATATAGGTAATGATGTTCAACATATCAAGATTCAGATTAGTAAGTGTAAAAAGTATATCTTTCTAGGACCACAAGTGCTGGAAGGGCATATCATGTTAGCACTTGTGACATCTGAAGCTGTGATTTCCATGCTTTAAAAAAATAACAGGATTGATTTGGCTTACTATTTTCACGTAAGGATAGGCTCTCTTTCCCTCTGACTTGTGCATATACACACAAACAGACCTATCATGAAGCAACTGGCAGTTTTCATTGTCTTGATAATATTATATCCAGATCCTTCTGTAACTTAACAGGTTTTTGCAATTTGCAATTCATTATAATTTGCATTGCCAATTAATAATTTTCCTGCTGCATTGTTTCTTTATGAGATATTTTTTAATATGTTGCCTAGTGATTTTTTTTTTTTTTTTTGAATCAGCATTAGACTACTGTTTGGTAAAGAAAAATGTACTTTCATTTCATGGGAAAGGTAACACAATAACATCTACGTAAAATCTACAAAGATGTTGAAGATATAAAAGTTCTCTATGGAGAACTTTCTATAAAAATCATGAATAAAAATGTATTTAAATAACATCATTTCAAAAAAAAAAAAAAAACCTACGGTTTTTCATGATCAGAAGAACAGCAGTGGTAGAGAGATGTTTCATAAGCACAAAATAAAATCTATAACAAATGGTACATTTAGGAATGCTAAATCCTGAAGGGGAAAAGTACAATACAAGAGAGTAGGAAGAAATATGAAGGATATTTAATGATTCAAATGCATAGAGTTTGCAGAAGCTATGAGAAAGATCTATAAAAGTCATTGTTTTATTCACCAATCACTTGTCACCATTATTTCATTGCAACATGGCCTTTCATGGCAATCCTAGGAATTTTGTGGCTAAAGACATTTGAGTGTTTATGACAAGCCATTCTTTCTTAAGTACTCAGCAAGGAGTAACAATTTTCTTTTGTGGTTTAAGTAAGGATAGACTTTCTATTTAACCTTTGAATCTGTCACCTCTAGTGACATTATGCATGACTTCAGGACTAGCAGTCAGAGCTGGAAATGTAGTGCTTGGCCCTGCCTCCAACAGAAGTAAAAGGGAGCTTTGTCCTGGGAATAAGGCTATGTTTTTATTGCCAAATCAACATTTTGACCAGGGACCAAATCCCACTCTTTCCGAATACATAAGGTAGACCTGAGAGGGTCACTGGTAGAAGACAGGCATGTAGTGTTTGGTCCCCAAAAGCATGCCTGGATACATAGATAGACCTTCAAAGGCTTCATTCTGGGGTACAAATATTGTGTGCCTCAAACACAAGAGAACACAGTGCATGTATATGCAGTTAGCCATTTGCTTTTTTTTTTTTTTTTTTTTCCCAGAGCAAGAATGAAAATAACAAATTTTGTGGGATTTTGGAAATCTCCTTCCATCCACTGAATGTTAAATTCCACTTATGGCGCATTTGTGAGTATATGAAAATACTTACAATCTGTTATTCACACTTTCAGTCAATTAAGCTATTTAAATGATTTGTTTTAATTTCATCCCTGAGCTTTCCAAATTCTGTTGTCTTGTGTTTGATCCAAATAAAGACAGATATTTTATTTGTTAAATGTATTTCTTGCTCTCTAAACAGGACAAATGGTAACTTGTTCGCATTTATTTGTGACAAGAGATTAAATGGAGAATTCTTCAAGGTAAACATTGAATAAGAAGATTCTAGTGTTTCAGTGTGACTTTAAACAACAATTATTTATTTTTCTTTCTTTCTATAGGGCTATAGCTAAAATAATGTTTGATACTTATTTCCACCCAAGACTATCAACAGAGCTATAACTTCCTGAAATACTCCATGAAATTAGCTACTATTTCTAACTTTTATATCATATTGCACTACCAAAACAGGTAGTGATTTTTGATTATTTCTGATTGTCTTTTTAAACATTTCCTGAAATTAAGTAGCAATTTTTTCTTTGTTTTTGCACTGTCATATGGAGTGGTGGCAAACTTCAAAGACATTTTAATAGATGGAAGATATTTGTATGCAACCATAATTTCAGGTACTAATGTTAGACTGAGTTTATTTCTAAGCACTGTTCTACAGAGAAACATTGTGGAATCTCACTTGCCTGTAACCTATAGAAAGGATGATTTGTGCATTGAAATTTAATATCATATAAAAACATTCATTTCTAAGAAAATAGCACTTTGCTGAATGTTGATATCCTGGTTTTTAAGACTTTCCTGTTATGATTCATCACATTTATGCTCTGTTTGTGCCCACACTTGCTCATGTGCATCTAATAGCACTTGAGTGTTGTGATTGGTACAATAACAATACTACATATATCATTAAAAAATCAGGCAATAATAAGACCCAGGTTCATGTAAAAACAAACTTGGCCATACCACTCAAGAGTACTCTATAAATATTTCTGAACATAAACAATAGAAATGAAAATGACAAACAAAAATTGCAAGCTGTCTCCATAGGACCAGAAACACTTTGTAAACATGGATGTTCTTACAGAACAGGAAAGGAGCAATGCCCAGGCATGGTTGAAGGGTTAGATACATGCATCAGGAAGGACAGATGGTGCTAGATCTGTCCCCAGGGCTAAGAAATCAGCTAAGAGAAATAGGAGCATAAGGATGGCTCCCTAGGAGGAGATCATCATAGTACTTTGTGGGACTGACCAGATTTCTTCTCGTTCTACAATTAACTGTTGCCACACACTAAAATCCTGAATAAGAGCCCTGGAAAGGACTGAAGGTGTGTGATTTTAAGAAGCCTAACATCAGATCTGATAAAACAAGGCTACAAGGGCTTTTCTTCTTCTCTTCAAACCTTGTAAAATGTGTTGCAAAGGGATTTCTGGAGTTACTTCCATTTCATACAATATAGGAACTTATGTGGTTAAAATTTTCTCAACATGTACTATCCTCACTAAAGATCCATCCCACATAGCACACCCAAGATTCTCAGGTAGGGCTACATCAGTTAACCAAGCAGGGCCTACGTACAGGTTCAGGCATGGTCACCTTCTTCTGTTCCACCCTTGTCGCCTCTCCCTGTTGCAAGGCACCATTGCCAGTTTGGCTGCATCTGCCCCATTGTCTGGAGTTTTAAGTGCCCAGAATCTAACATATTCTGCAGAAAGCATCTGTCAAGAGCATCTACCAGAAATCTCCCTTCTTGAGATATCAGATCACTGCAAAAATACTATGAATAATGAAGAGCAAAGCAACTCTCACTCCTTGTATCAACAGAGTCTCAGGCTTGCCTTGCACATGCAAAGAAAAAATCTCATCCTACTGGTATGCATGTGCCTCAGAATAAAATATTGGTTGGGAAGTATAGAAACAACAGAGGAATACAATATCCAATGCAGGCATGCTGTTCTGGCACCTGTCTCCAGGTGGGGAAAAGAGATTAACTGTAAGAGAAAAGAGAACCATAGTATGAAAAGCTCCTGAGTGGAGTCTGTACCTCTTTGTCTTTACTTCCAAGATGTACCCCAGCCCCTGTCCCATTTCCATCAGGGCTCTCCACCACAGAAACCACATGAGGGAGGAAAAAAAACAAGCCACTAAAAGGTACCAACCTCTCTTCTGCCTGCACACATCAGACACACAACAGCTGCCTGTGGACAGCTTTTCCTTTGCAAAGCACCCGTGCCCCTCTCAGACCCTCTCTGCTGCCACATTCCTCTCCTGCATCCCGGCTGGTGCAGAAGCTACTCCTCCAGGCTGTGACAGCAAAGGGAGGCTGGCAGGCACCTCCTGCAAGATGCTCTCCAGGACCAGTGCATTGATATCTGATAACTCCATGCCCTGCTCTGAAGGCAGACTGTAACCACTGGACCTTGCCCAGGAAGCCAGTGGTGTTCCCCCTCCTAGGTGTTTGCCCTGCAGACGAAAGTTCTCCTAATAGAAAAGAAGGTGAAATAGGGCATCTTTATCACTCTTTTATAAAGCTACTAAAGAGTATTATCTATTCCTCTTTCAAGATCCCAACACAATAGTACCAGGCTGCACTCTGAATTAAATAAAGCATTCACCTCTTAATCAAAACAGGAATATACGCCTTGACTTTTACTAGAAAGCCTAACAATGTGAACAAAAGAACACTGAAGCGGAGTCTGAATAATTCTTTTAACAAGGCAAAATAGTTGCATCTTGTTGCATAAGAGACAATTAAATACAAGCCCTCTCATGTCAGACAGGCAAATGGCTGGTCAAAAAAAAAAAAAAGATAGCTTTAAAGGCACTACTTATTCTCAGTAACATCCCACAAATCTGTGTCCCAGTATTTTATTACTTAAGTAGAGGAAAGGCTCAGGCACTATAATATAATTCTCTTGTTATTTTTATTACTTTCTCATGTGAAATTGTGGGATGTAACAGGAATATGAACAATTATGTAGAGTAGGGTTATTCATCCCTACGTGTTTTTCGTTCTTAGAACTGGATAAGTCCTTTCCAAAAATTGGTTCCTAAGCATAAAATGCCTTGAGCAGCTTTAATTTCAGGAAAGAGCAATAAATCACTTTAATACAAGAAGCAATATTTGATTACTCTGCATTACCCAGTAGCCTCTTTACAATTATAATCCTTTACACTCTTATCAATGAATACATCACTCCTAAATCTAACCCCTCAATCACCCTCTCCCTCATCCGTGCTCCTAACATTTGGTAACAAACCTCCTACTATTATTTAATATTAAATTATATAGCACATATGTGATGGTGATAGCCATGTGATAAATTGCATTTATCATGCATCTTTTAATGCAGCTGCATTAATCATGCCTCTCCTTCACTCTGCCCACTAATCCGTCTCTGTCCAGGACTCCTCAGTCCCATCTAAACCTTTCAGGAGCTTTGAACACGTACTGTTAAAAATGGTACCCTTTTCCAAACACGGAGTTTCATCACAGGAACCACACTGTCCCAAAGCTCAGCACAAATAACTTTAACTCTATGAAAGGTTTAAGGGTATGTTATCTCATGAACCATGAGACTCCTTGAGGCTAAAAATAAGAGACTTACATTTTCTCTTGTTACAAGGCACTCCATTTCTAGCCCAAGGTTATTATCCGTGATCCTGGACATTAAAACTGAAATATTTGATGTTTATAAAATAGGTGCTTCCAAAGGTCTTTAAAATTTCTCAGCTGCAGTTTTTCTTCTCCTGCTAGGCCTCTGAAGATGGACTTCTAATACTGAATTAAGAAATACTGACCTTGCAACCATAGGAATGCAAAAGAATGTACTGAAAAGCATTTTAGAACAAGTTAAAAATAAGATATCTATGATTTTTTTGTTCCATGTGCTGGCTAAGTAATGGTACAGGGCAGCAGATACATTTCATTAGCATCCACTGGAGATAAGCTGCCACATCCCTGTTGATCTGCCTTTGTTGCCTTTATTCCACACCATCAAATGCTCTCTTCTGCCTTGAATCCAATTCTTAAACATTTATTTGGAACATAAACTCATTAAAAAAGAAAATGTTAAAGTCTTTTCAGAAAAAAGTTAGTGAAGTTGAAAGTATTTTATGAATCTATACCAGCCTCTCCAAACTGCTATAAAAGAAACTGGGTAGGAGAGCAAGAAGAAAGAACTGGAAAGAACCAGAAAAAAAAATGTTGAACATTTTGTTCCTAAATAAAAAGAAATGCTTCAGTTTATCAAATTAAAAAACTTTGTATTATGAAAGTCCCTTCAAATATATTTTTAAAACACAAAAAACTTCAACATAAAAAAATGATGCATTTATGACGCAAATATTATTGACCGTCCCCAAACTATTTGCCAAATTTCAGAATAACTCAGGCACCTCGAATATCATTAGTCACAACAGCTGCGAATGCTTATGTCATTAGAGCTAAACATATGGGCAAGTGTTTTGTTGGATCGGGATTTATATATTCTGTGGATCTGTAAAGTTTAATTATTTTTTTTAAGCATTCACATAGCCATAGCTGAAAGGCTGTTCTTGAAATCTGGTCCGTTAAGAAGTTGTACCAGAATACTGTGCTCTTATTACAGCTGTTATTTTTGTCCCCAAAGTGCTGTTACTGGGCCAGATACCAGGATAGCCACTCTGACCACTCCTCAATGACCTGCCCCCGCTTGCTTTCCTCCTCCTCCTCCATGATTTCCCTTCTTCCCCTCTTTTGCTTCCTCCCTCTGGCTCTTTCCCAGTAGATCCCCCATGAAGTGCTCATCATTGAATGATTGGATTGACAACCAAGCACTGCTCAGCTACTAAAGCACCTTTCTGTCATCCTCTTATTCTTTTGTTCTCAGCATTATAAACTAAAGAGAAGAAGGTATTAACCCATTTGGGTGTAGATTCATGGGGAATAGGGGCTAAGGGGGCTGTAGTTTTGTCATTGGTACTGCCTGGTACCCACATCCAGAGGAACAATTGTACCACTGCCCTGGCCCTGCTGTTACCCTGCTGCCACCTTTCCCTTGCTGCCATGGGAACAAGCATCCCAGTGTTTAGAAAAATGTTCTTTTCCTAGGTATTGTTTTTTTCACTGAGGTCAGGTCAATTTTCCTAATTTTTGCCCATGAACGTGAACAAGGAGCTAAAGCATGATCCTATTTGCATAAAATGGGGGCAGGAGTTTAGAAGCAGTTTGCTGTCATTTCCTTCTTTCCTGTGGCTTCTCTGGACCCACTTTAAGATGTTCCAACTTTTCCTTTCACCGAGTCTTTTCTCCACTTCAAGTTTTCCAGATTTCCTTCCTAATCCTTCCAGATCTTCCGTAACTTCCATATCTCACAGTAACCTTCACCCCTGTTCTGTCAAACAGCAACTCTGGCTTCGGCCCATGGCACATGAGTCACAGAAAGTGAGTTTTCAGGTCAAGGAAACATTGGCCTTAGGGGATTCATATTTCGCAGGAAGAGACCCTGTTTCTTTATTTCCTCACTGCTGAAGCACTTTTCTGTCACAAACTTCTCATACACATCCATCTCCAACCCTCATCTCATTACCTGTGGTTGATAATTCAGTTCATTTACCTTTGTACCCTTTCTCAGAACTGCAAATCTGACTGTCCAGATATGGTTTTCATTGGGATAACAGTTACTGTCCCACTTCTATTTCTAGAAGCCCCATTAATCCTTACTTACAGATACTCAGCAACTGGTCCTGATGGTCTTATACCTGTTAGGTCAGGTAGCATCTAGCCAGCAGCTCCAGGTAATATATCAGGACATCTTATCAAAATTAAAACACCAGGCAAGCAGTTGAAAAGGGTGTTAGGTGGCTGAGTTGAGCCTAGGGAGTTAAGGCAGGAAAAGAGTTCATTTGAATCCCAGGCCTCCCAAGCTCTGAAATCCATGCTAAATCCATCTGGAACTAAATCTGGAGTGATTCCAACAATTCTGCTGGTTAATCACTCTCCAGCAACTCACAGTACTGACTTCCTGTTCATCAAGGACTCCCAGCAAAAGAAAATAGGAAGAAAATATATATATATGTATTGATAAATCAAAGACACTTACCCTCTTTTCTAAAGCACAACAGAATTATGTGTTGTCCTGACACATTGTGGCCACTCACGGCCTTAATCATGTGAAATCACTTCAAAAAGAATTAACAGATTTAACCAACTATAAAAAAAAAAAAAAAGCTTCAAAGCTTTACTAACAGCAGGAGACCTTCTCTTTAAGTGGGAGCATATATACAAGAAAAAAAAATTATTCAATAAAAACAGATTTTGAAACTGCCTAAATATCAAAATGCTTGATTAGAATGTCTAATATTCATATTGCCCATTATTTGGGGGTCTAAAAAATCCTATTCAAAGCTTTATACTCATTTCATTACTACTATGCATGTGAACTGAAGTGGTGCCTTGGCTCCCATTCACAGAACCAGACCCTTCCTCTTTTAACAGCAAAAAATATCTCTGTCCCAAAAATCTTGCAGAGTAAGCCAGGAGACAACAGATAGATAAAGGCAGAGAAATGGAGAGCATATGGAAACAGTCAGCATGACAAGTGGCAGTCTCAGTTTTGGCTCCACTCTCACCATTTGCAAACCCTGGAGGATTATCAATATTTTCTCCTTTTCATCTACCAGCCTATCTTTGTAGCAGTAACAGAAGGTACTATTAACAGGTTAACATCCTCTGCTTGCCTGAATTTATCATCCAGGGATGAGCAAGAGACAATGCCAATATGAACCTCATGTCAGTGTCTTAAAAAAATAAAATAAAAAATATATATATTGAAAATTCCCAGGAAAATGGAGAGAAACCAAGAGTGGAGTTAAGAAACAAACAGGGATTATTTTTTATGTGGAATAGAAGATTGATTCCTGTAATTACAAGAAGTGTGAACTTTATTGAAAAAACACTCCATTTAAATATATTTTAAACATTCTCAAATACAAAGTGTAAACTAACACACAAATAAAAGCAGTTTGATTGTACTTAAATAAATAGCTCTCGTTTCATCCTTTAAATCAATTGGATTTTGAGTTACCTTAGGGAGCTCGGAGTTAGGAACCATCAATGTTTTAGAGCTATAAGCTTACCTAGTTATACTAGAACAAATCAAATGCATGTGGATGAAAATGTACATAGATAAAACCTCATGAGGATACAAGAACTGAACAGTTTTTTTTTTTCTTTTTTTCAGGCAATACAACCTCAACCTGTGTTGATATGAAATATTCTTTTTCTAAATAGAATGCACCAAAGGAAAATAAATCATTAGGAAAATAAAGACTTATTCTGTGTAACAGTCACAATGAAATGTTTTATGAGATTTCACAACACTAAGAAAAGTCGCCACATTCCAGTTCAGTCAAAACATGCCAGCCAATCATGAAAAGCTATTAAAGAAGATGAGGATCAGATCTTTTTATCCTATGTCTCTTAAAGCTGACTTTCCTCTATTTTTCATTTTAGGGAGCAGGAAGAAAAATTAGAGGTACTTAACTGCATAAAATTTACTTGAAAATGATATCTTCATTAAAAAAATGTAAACCTTAGAAAATTGTGGGAATTTGCAAAATAGAAAATGGCGAAATATTCTTATGATTATGTTATTGTTAGCATCACTGTTAATTATAGTTTTATTAACATATTATCAGTGTGTCTTCCAGTTTCCAAAGTGAGAGGATTCTAACTTCCCCTTCAGGCAACTATTGAGGAAAAATAATTAAACGTAAATAGATTAATAATGTAAAAGGATTTTGTCTTGTACTTAAGTAATGACACTAAATTTTTATCTTTTTTTTTTCTAATTAAGGGCTCACATCTCCTGTTAGAGTAGCCCCAATTAAGTTTTACCTAACCTTTGCACAAGTACCACAGCTGACTTTAGTTGGGATTGAAGTGGGTGGCATTATTCATGTGTTTAAAATGAAGAATATCTTTTCTTTTTTTCAGTCAGGCTGACTGTGTTGAGACTATCTACACCAGCAGTCTTATTTTTGGTGGTTACTAAATATCTTCCTTTTTTAAGTAATGGTGAAGGAAGCTACATATTCCCTAGCTCAGCTATGAGCAACTGCTTTCATTCTTTCCAGTTCTAGGAAAAAAAAAAAAAAAAAGTGAGACCCTTTGACATGAAAAATCAAAGCCACCACTTCAATACCTAGTTTAATATCTGGATCTCTGAAGCAAAGAAAGCGTGACGAGGTAGCAGTCAGCTGTCTGCAGGCAGAATTTCCCAAACCTTGCCTTTCACCTGTTGTTTCTCCTTGCACACAATCAGGACAGTGGGAGAGTCAGTCACATTCAAAAAAAAAAAAAAAAAAAAAGGATTTTAAAAAGTGAACTATTGCTGTGCTTCTGCTCACTCCATGCAGCCCCAAAGGACAGGTCCATCATGGTAGGAGAAGCAGTGACAACAGCCTCTCAGGAGCATCCCCAAGATCTGTCACAGTCCCATCTCAGGCTCAGCCCTCTGTGGCACAGTTTAGCTCCCAATATTTTAAAGGATAATTTAACCTGTGGAGGATAGCAGGTGAATTTCTGTGACTGCTATAGGGATTTGGAAATCTAAATTATCCACACATGAAAAGCATCCTTTGTTTCAAGCACAGAGGTGCTGGTAATGCTTCTGAGATACCTGTGCAAGAGCAGTTTATTGCACAATGCAGATAAATGACATTTGCAGACTGGTTTTAGGCAAAGAACCTACTCCTTGTGTTCAGCTTTGCATTTTGCATAGCGCATCCTGCCTTAACCCTTCCTCATCTTTACCACCACATAAAAATACAACATATCAGCTGTGCAGCTGTAACCAGGCATCCTAAGTGACAGCCCAGCAGGAAGAACAGCCTTTATTTGTCACCCAAAGTTAATGGCGTAAAATCAGAGACCCCCTCCTTCCTGCCTTTCTCCTACAAAGAGGACTCAAGGCCCTGATTAATATGCAGCCCTATTAACTCTAGTGGCTCTAAGGAGGTGGTGACTGAAGGGGAAAATTAATGACCTCCTGTCCAGGACTTGCCCCTTATTTGAGAGGTGAAATAAAAACTGCAGTCTGAAAGGAAACAGAATTACTAAATATTTCATCGTGAACTGGTCCAGTAAACACTCACCAGGATCGGCAGCTTTGATGAAATTCAGTTTTCACTCCTCTTATTTAATTCATCCTTATTTGTTATTGTCTCAGCAAAATTGTTGCCTCTTTTACCCTTCTCGCTCAAACCTGAAGCAGAGATAATATGCTTTTTTTTTGTCCTTGCTCTAGAGGACTGGGTTTTTTTGGTAATTTCATACCAACCAGGAAATAAAAGAGATCCTAGCTGAATAGCTATCTAAAAAGCATTCCAAAATAAAAACCTGTAAAGAAAAAAATGACCAACCCCCAAAATACCCATCCCACTTTCTAAAACAGGTGCTGCAAGCCATATAATCACAACAACCACATCTGAATCACTTGCTAGGTAAGGAGAAGGACCTACAAAACAGAATCTTTACTCTTGGCCTATTCCTAAACCTTCCTATTGTCCTCCAACAGAGGAAGTACCTATACATGCGAGTAGAGAGTGAGGAAGAAAAAAAAAAGGGGGTGGGGGTGGGAAACAGTGCCATTTTAACTGATGTTATGAGTGATGTCAAATCTCAGAGGGCTATGGTAGGAAGCACAAGCTGACATAACTCCATTACAGTATTCTTAAAACAGCGTATACTCAGCCTCTTTGATGTGATGTTTTTATCTAGCTCTCATAAGAAATGTAGAGGCCAAATAAACCGTCCATTTATAGCAACCATGGATTCAGCTTGCTCTCCTGTACAAATTCCTACCAAACATAAATTTATCTAATAGTTTTTTAGTCTGTCCCTGTCTAAAGAGTGCCCAAAACACAAAGATTAAAAGAAATTTGCATGGAATATTTTATTACTAGGGGATCAGAGGCTGGAGAGCAGCCCCATGGAAAGGGATCTGGGGGATCTGGTCGATAGCAAGTTGAATATGAGTCAGCGATGTGCCCTGGCAGCCAAAAGGGCCAGCTGTTTCCTGGAGTGCATCAGGCACGGCATTGCTAGCTGGTTGAGGGAAGTGGTTTTCCCTCTCTGCTCTGTGCTGGTGCGGCCTCACCTTGAGTACTGTGTGCAGTTTGGGGTATCGCAATACAAAAAAGACAAAAATACTATTAGAGAGCATTCAAAGGAGGGCTACAAAGATGGTGAAGGGTCTAGAGGGCAAGACGTACGAGGAGCTTCTGAGGTCACTTGGTTTGTTCAGCCCAGAGAAGAGGAGACTGAGGGGAGGCCTCATGGCGGCCTGCAGCTTCCTCACAAGGGGAGTGGAGGGGCAGGTGCTGATCTCTGCTCTCTGGTGACAGCGACAGGACCTGAGGGAATGGCATGGAGCTGCGACAGGGGTGGGTCAGGCTGGATATCAGGAAAAGGTTCTTCACCAAAAGGGTGTCAGGCACTGGAACAGGCTCCCCAGGGCTGTGGTCATGGCACCAAGCCTGCCGGCATTCAAGAAGCTTTTGGACAATGCCCTCAGACACATGGTCTGAATTCTGATTTTTGGGTGGTCCTGTGTGGAGCCAGGAGTTGGACTCAATGATCCTTGCGGGTCCCTTCCAGCTCAGGATATTCTATGATTCTATGATTCTGTGATTACTAAATGGCCTTCCTCCTTTTAATTGCAGTATTGAACCCTCCTCCTTCCTCTGCACTCAATGTTGTGATTGTCTGATTGTCTGAAACACTGATTACCTACTCCCATATGGTGGGATGTCAAAAATAATTTCACAGAAATACAGGAGAGAGTTACAGCCCCTTACTCATCTCTCTCCAGACATCATGATGTAAAGCAAAGTCAGATTTTCCTCCACTTAAAGTTAAATCTCTCTTCTTTTCACATGCTTAACTCAGTTCTGGTCATTTTGATTGTTTCTTTATTGCATGCTTCCATCAGTTCTTCACTCTACTATATTTTTCACTTCTGTTCTATTTTCCACAAGCTACTTTCTTTTACAATCTTTCACTTTAAAAGTATCACATCATGCATTTGCTTAGGCGTAATGCATATGGGCACCTCATTCACTCCTTTTAGTAGTCAAACACATTGTCTTTCTACTTTCATAGCAGTACTCTTTAAATATCTCTTTCAGGTTTAATAAATACCTGAAGCAGAAAGCAGAATCTTCATTTCTTATGGATTCCTCTGCACTATAACTGATTAACTTGAAATACTTAGCACATTTGAAAGTTAGAATAGACATTTCTTGTATAAACATCTCCTGGAATAAATCACGTTCACTTACAACATAGCTACAATAACCTTTAAATAAAAACAAACAGCTTCTAGCTACCTGGCAATTAATTGGCTTGGAACAGAAAACTAATATACAACTATACTAAAATACAGTATCATAAACTATTCCATCTTTCTCTCACCTCCACCTCATGCCAGCATTCAGCTGTGTGGGATATTGCCAAATTATTTCCACTTTTACATTACTTCTGTGCTGGGAAAAAGGCTTACATTTGTTGTTAACTCATTTTCCAATTTTGTTTGACAAATACAAAAACAGCACTACTGGGGTGGATAATCATGAATAATACTTGATTTATGCCAGTCTGCTTTAGCTTTTCTTGAAATCTCAATTCAGTTAGCTCCATCATAAAACAATGATGAAGGGAGAAGAAATAAACATACATATTATGTATGTTTATTTTTGTTTATATATGTAAGCCATACAGAATGATTGAGGTTGGAAGGGGCTGGAGGTCATCTTTTTCTCCTTCCCCTGCTCAAGCAGGGTCACCTGCAGCAAGTTGCCCAGGACTGTGTCCAGAGATACTCAATGGTCCTAAGCTTTAAAAATAGCAAATACAAAACACTTCATAAAATAATTGCTTTGAGTCAAATAAGTATTTTGGAACTAACTTCAGATAAGATTTCCATGGTCACTTTTCATTTATCCGTTTACTTAGGCTCCCAGGCAATAATAAGACAATTTAAATATGATAATGTATGTAGTTTTACTGATACTGATGGTCTTGCAGTATTTCAAAGAACTGCAACATGATTTGCTAAATCCTTGTATTTTTCTTCCAACCTTTTTATTAATGAAAGAAAATATGAAAGGTCAACTAATGCATGAGGATAGATATCTGATTCTCCCTATATATTCATGCAATATCCCATTTTCATAACAAACAATTTATTGTCTCTCTCCCCTGATTCAGCTAGTGAGTTAAGCTCTCACCACAGTTACTCCAGTTTTACACTGGTGTCATTCCTTTAACTGTGGTGTAAGGAGTGGCTGTTTTGACGAGTTTTAATGTCTCATGTAAAAGGGAGGATCTGAGGAATGGATGGAAAGGTCTGCTCTTATTTCTAACACATGTTTTATTCTACAGTCTAAAACATCGTGTTAATGCTAACAAATCCAAACTGCCCTGTGGTTACCAAAAGAAGGGCTTGTGAAGAACACCATGGACAGAGAAGAGCAGAAATGCCTTTTCCGTGGCTGCTGGGGGCTGCAATGATCTGAATGAGCAACTGGCTTAGGCACCTTATTCTTAACTGGATAATTTACAAATAATACAAAAATTACTCAACTACCCTGACAACCAAGACAGAGTCAAAATTAGCTCTTCTTTTCAAATTCATTTCTTCTTCTTAGGGTTAGAACTTCCCTTAGCCTTTCCCCACTGAAGAAAATTTTATGCAAGTTCAGAAAGAGAGCTCTCAGTGAAGACCAATTCACTGTTCTTCTACTGTGATGCAGTTAAGCGACCACCTGCCCATCCTCTATTACTCATTTAATTTATACAGCACAGTACATTTACTTATATCTTTTCTGTCTGAACAGTTTTCATTTTAATATCATTATAGCCTTATTTTTGCCAGTCATAAGTTCAGTCTCAGCTGGAAAGAATGCACTTTCCTCTCATGTTGCCTGTTATTTTCCTCATTTCACTTTTCTGTCAATGCTGTTTTACTAACACACAAAACAAGATATATGATTAGAATTAAATAGCAACATTTTAATGTTTGTTTCACTATTACCTAACTGTTAGATATATTCTAGAATTCAGCTGGTAACATACATCACCTGCAGAGCCACACATTTTCTAAATATTTAAAAGAGGAAGTACTACTTGCATTTTAAAGTATTTTTTTTTAATCTGTGTAGTTTACACTCTATATAATTATTGTTTTTTGTATTTTTTTAATCTGATGGGTTTTTTTTTCTTTCCTTTTAAAACAAATATCTCCATGTCACTCTACTTAGCAGCTGTATTCAGTCATAAAAGGGCCACTTGGTATCAGAAAACTCATACATATTTGCCTAATAATGCCTTTTAAGTAATCTGCCCCTTTGTTAATGGCTTTTTTTTAACCAGCCATACACTAGGAATCAAAATTAGCATCTAAATGAGGATGTTTTAAACGCATGCCTAGGGGTTGCAGTTTTCACCTTATTTTTTTTTTAATAGTTTGCCATGTTAAATTATGTAAAATAGAAATGGTATTTTAGTTTTTAATGAGCTAATGTAGACCTATCAACCCTGTCTCCCTCCTCCCCCCACTTCTATGCTTAAAGACTCCACAAACTGTTTTGCAGGTATGAAAAATGGACATGAATGAGAAACCCAGTGTCAGCAGGCAGAACAGATCTCTTCTTCTCCAGCAGCGACTGTGCTCTCATGAGCTGGGAGACGAAAGCACATTTGTTTGAAGTCCTTATTGAAATGGCACCCTTCTTTATTAATCACTTGCAATACATAAAAATAAGCAACAATTTTTATATTTAATTTCAGGAGAAAAGACTTTATTATGGCTCTTTTTAAATTGGCTTTTCATTTAATTATGGGGAAAGATTAAAAAGAACTAACTATGTGTGCTGTGGCATGGCCAAATGATGATTGGAAAGGGAAAGGAGAGATGCTCACCATCTGCGAGTGTAATGTTTGGAGGGAGTAAACAGCAAAGTGGGAGGAATTACAGACTGATAATCTAGTGTTACCAGGTGAGATAGCTAATAGCAATAGGGCCGGCTGCTCACAGGGAGCAAGGAGAGGGTTAGCATCTAGCCTAGTAGGGACATATCTCCCCTACCTGGGGAGGGCCCACCACCCATCTCCAAGGGCAGGTTGCTTCTGCAGGAAAAAAACAGTTAACCTGCAGTGGGTGAGGAGGGTGGGAGTAGACTGGAAAGGATCCAGACCTGTTAACTGGGCAACCCAGAGACATGAGTTACACAGAGCTGGAATCCAACACAAAACAAAACTCTAAAATTAACAGAAACTGCTGGTATGCAGGGGCCGTAATTAAGCTTTTGTATAATGCTGCTGTGTTTAACTACTCTCATTTTCCCCTTGCCTCCTCCAGCTTGCCGGAAAGCCTTCAGTGGTGTCACATGCAAAACCAAAACAAATTCCTTAAAACTGAATCAGCAACAAAATGCCTCTCTGTTGTTGTTGTTGTTTTAATCCTAACCCACATGAAAATGATTTGACAGATGGATCACCTCCCTCAACCTGCTGGCAACACTCCTAATGCAGCCCAGGATACTGCTAGCCTTCTCTGTGGCAAGGGCGCATCATTGGCTCATGTTCAATTTGGTGTCCGCCAGGACCTCCAGGACCTTCTCTACTAATCTGCTTTCCAACTGGTCAGCCCTCAGCATGTACTGGTACCTGGGCTTGTTCCTCTCCAGGTGGAGGACTTTGCATTTCTCCTTGTTGAAATTCATGAGGTTCTTGTCAGCCCATTTCTCCAGCCTGTCCAGGTCCCTGTGGATGGCAGCACAACCCTCTGGTGAGTCAGTCACTCCCCCCAGTTTTGTGTCATCTACAAACCTGCTAAGAGTGCACTCTGTCCTATCATCCAGACCATTAATGATGACATTGAACAGGATTGGATGCAGTACTGACCGCTGAGGCACTCCATTAGTTACTGGTCTCCAACTAGACTTTATTCTGCTGATCACCACCTACTGGGTCCAGCTGTTCAGCCAGTTTTCAATCCCCCTGACTGTCCGCCCATCCAGCCCATACATCTAGCTTGTCTATGAGGATCCAGTGGGAGACGGCGTCAAAGGCCTTACTGAAGTTCATGTAGACAATATCTACTGCTATTCCCACATCTACCAGACCAGTCACTTCATTGTAGAAGCTTATCAAGTTGGTCGAGCATGACTTCCCCTTGGTGAATCCATGCTGACTACTCCTGATGATTTTCTTGACCTTCATGTGCCTGGAAATCATTGCCAGGATTAGCTAATTATCTCCATCAGCCTCCCAGAGATAAAGGTGATGCTGACCAGCCTGTAGTTCCCTCAGTTACCCTTCTTGTCTTTTCTGAAGATTTTCTCCAGTCCTCAGGTACTTCTCTGAGTCACCATGACCACTGGAAGATAATCAAGAGTGGCCTTCCAATGACATAAGCCATCTTCTTTACTATTCATGGGTTCATCCCATCAGGACCCATGGTCTTGTCTATCTAGTTTGCTTAAATTTTCCCTGACCTGATTGTCTTTCATCAAGGGTATGTTGATTATTGTCAGCTATAAATAGTACTAACATTTTATTACACACACACACACACACACACACACACACACACACAAAAAAAAAAACAGGAAAAAGAAAAGGAAAAAGAGATGAAATTTTGCATCTGCCCCATCTTATTTTGTAATCCCATAAACCTTTCTCATAAACACAGATTCCCAAGCTACTATTCATTACCTCCCATCAGACTTCTGGTCACATGATTTACTGATTTCTTTTTTTCTGATTCTTCCTGTAGTTCCTTTGGATGACCCCACAGACCCCAGGGTTCATTTTTCAGACTTGCTTCTTTGCTCTGTGTTCTGGCACCTCTGATCTGATTCCAAATGTTTTCAGACCAAGGGGTATTGTTCTGGTTCTGATGCCGACAGAAAGCCTGCCATCACTGAAAAGGGCAAGGCTTGGGACCATTCAAAGAGCGAGAGTCAATTTTTCAACCAAAATAAAAACAAACTTTGGGACTCACCTAAGTCAGAAAGCAGAGGTCTCATGGTAGCAGAGATCTCATCTCCTCATCAGATGAGGAATAAACATAACTATTGCCGTAAATATATATATATATTATATATATATATATATATATAATAAAGAAACTAGGAGAGCAGGAAGAGAGGTAAAGAAAGGGAACAAGACACTCCTAAGTCCTTGGCTCACTAGTGCAAAAAGGCCACTAGTTTATAGTCACCTTGTTTGCAGGCACTCTATCCAGCACGAACTAAGGTCAAAAAACCTACTTTGTAAATCAAATATTCAACAAAATGTAACCAAAGCAACCCTTCTGAGTTGTGATTGACTCAGTCATATTTCAGGAGCCACCATATGGTTATGTCTTTTCCTCTCTGTCAATGATTTTTCTGCACTTCAAAATGTACGTGTTCTGTGAAGGGCCTAATCTTGTAAGATTTAGTTATTTAAGATATCATCTTATTTACTGTCATAAATATAGATAGAAGGGTCTGTATCCTTCTTTGTAGAGAAAACCAAATGGAGGAGCAGTCTCGGCTATAGGGAAATGGCAGAACAGAGTTCTATGGTTTCTGTTTCATACAGAGTTTATTTTTGCTGTGATATTTAGGAGAAAAGCTTTGTTTTATCTGCTTACTTTTTCTTTTATAACTAGTGTCAAGAATAATTAACATTTTAGGTGGGGCAGTCTAGTTAACAAGACAGCAAAACAAATAAGCAGATATATCAGAAGCTGAAAACAAAATATATTTAGGTTATCAGTAAAGCCACCTGTATAAATAAAAAGATATTGATATGTGGAGAGATTTTAATATACAGGGTAGGCCTTTAGTTATCATGTCCAGTAGCTCTTGAGAGAGAGAGGTACAACAAACCTCAGACATACAAGAAAAATAATGAGCTCTCATTGCCATTTTAAATTCACTTTTATCAAGGTTTGGTAATTTGGATTTACCTCCCTCCTACCAATGGAGGCAATGAACTTCCAAGAGTCATTCAGGGTATGTGAGGCACAGAGGAGTTGCATGTTAGATGTAATAAGTGTCTGAGACAAAGTTGATCTACAGGCTATCGGGCAGAAAGTAACAACTAGTAATGCTAAATCATAGTAAAAAAAAAAAAAGAGCAAAAGAGTTACTGAGAGTTACTGTGCTGGTTCAGATAAAAGGATTGTCAGTGTCCAGTAGCAAGCATGTGGGAAAGGCATTAAGAATGGAAAATGCAGCAATATGTTCCCACTCTTACTTCCAGCAATCTGCAAACTAGGGATTTCACAGGCAAGGAAGGCTTTGTTCCTCTCATGGTATCTGAACAATTTCCAAGCAGATAAAAAAGATTTTAAAAACACAGTTGGAGATAGATGAGGTATTTCTTGTCAAGCTATTGAAGATAGGCACTGATGCCATTGGCTACCAACCACATGAAATGCAGGATGTCCTAGCTAGGCTTTGCCTAGTGATAGAAACAGACAGGCATAACCATTGGAGACTTTGCTATTTTGTGGGAGCTGTTGCCTACACAGTCATTCTATCCTGATATGCAAACGGTATCACTCTGCAACAGCGTGTCAAGGCAATGAGCTATTCTGAAATAGCGGCGACAGAATATTTCACTTCACAATAGTTATGGTTGCCAATCTTCCCACAGAGAAAAATATCTTAACAATTTCTTCATCAGACACATAATTTGTGAATAAACGATGCATTTCAGAAAGGAATGCATTCAATTGCAACTTTTCAAATGAAGGAGAGTCTGCTAGCTTCCATGGTAAATACTTCCATTATCTGGCTATATTCAATACCTAGAAATTGACATGTTTTGCAGTCTTCACTAGTTCCACAGGTTTCCATTTATTTTTATTGACCTTTCCTTTTTTATCATTTTATGAGTAGAATAAAGTAAGTAGAGTATCACAGGGCTAGCCAAGAGGAATTGAAGTTTAACTTAGGAATAATCCCATTTAATTAGAGACATAATCACCTTAAATATATGCCCTTCATTATTGTAGTATCCAACAAGTCAGAATATTCCCTTAGAATCTACAACTTCTGCTGATAATCCTTTAAATTGATAATAATTTTAAATGTTTGCTAATAGCTAAGTATTTGCTAACGAACAAATTTTTAAACTTTTCATTTAGATTCTTACCATATCTCTATTTTTAATTTCCTTTGGGTTTTCTCTTAATTTTTTTTTCTCTTATTATCTGTCACATTTTAGAAATTGTGTCTACTTATATAATTGTGTCCTTATGCTAAGCTTTGAATCCATCTTATGTATTTCTAATAACTATTTTATGGTTAGTTTTTAATCATTTGGTTTTCCTTTCTCAAATCTCTGTTCTCTACATTTTTCTAGTTGTAAATCCACTTTTCTTCTCTGTTCATTCCCTCAATTATATTTCTTGTGATTATGCTTCCTCTCCATTTTTTCCATTTTTTATCTGAAGTTTAATTCCATATATTATAGGCATAGGACAAAGTAAATGTATATTCATGGAAACTATTTCACATATATCCACTCTCATACACCAACCCCATAGTATCTGCATGATGTGAAAAGTGTAAAGAAGCAACCTATAATAAGCTGTGTATTTTCAAAGTCACCCACTTAACTAGTAATTCACCTTTAGGGATGTGTAAACACTAAGTAGACATGCTGTGTGGCAGAGTAACAAAGCTTTTTGCTATTTGCTCAGCAGAACTAATTATATTTTCAAGGCTTTCTGACTGCTGCTGCTTTTCCATATTTTCAGGAAAAAAAAACACCTCTTTCTAAATATAATATAATATATTATTATATATATATAATATATATATGAAATATAATTATTTTATAATGTTTTTCATATTCTTAACATTGAAAACTGGAAACAAAACTCAAGTCTTCTGGTAAATAAGGTGGTCTAAAAAGAAGTTTGTTTTTGTTCAATTAGGGCTGTACCAAGTGAAAAAGATTGCAGTTCTGAAGACACCTTCCAAAGTTTTAAATAGCTTTTGAAGAATAACTGTAGAGACAAACATCCAACCTGTTCACATCAAATCACAGCTTCTGAAATGAGCTGCTGACCCTAGGTTTGCCATATTTCTGCCTAGGATTTACAAAAATTAAATATCCTCTATCCAGACCAAATAAAAAAGTACATCTAGGAAAACCCAGACAGATGGTAACGCTGGCTATAACTGACCATGTTGTATGCCCTCAGTCCACTCCAACTGAGAAGTAAAACATGTCAGTTTAAACCACTTCCATCAAGGTTTAGATACCAGGGAAGCAGATGGACCTTCAGGATACCAGCAGCCTTGTTTATTGTGAGGCCCGACTTCAGCAGTTCATTAAGCATATGCTTAGCTTCAGGCACAAGTGAACAAGTAGTCCCATGGATCGCAGTTGGGTCTATGTGTCCAGCTTAAAATTGAGCGTGTACTGAAATATTTTGTCCAACAAAGGCAAAATTATAGTTTGTTTTATGCTGCAGAGTGTACAAACTGCTTAGTGAAAGCTTAAGCCCGTGGGTTAGCACATGCTTTATTCAAACATTTAAAAATATTTATGTAGTCACATTGATGTCAATCATTCCATTCACATGCTTAACGCCAAAGATATATGGAAATGGCTTTCTCAGCTGGCCTTAACACATAATCCAACATAAATGGCATCAGCAGTGAACACTGTGGTCTCAATTTACCCACTCAGTGCTAAGAGCTCTCAGAAGTAGCTTAATGTTCATGGCTGTATATGAACAAAACCAAAGTGAAGTCAAAATGTATTGAGGAGTTTTCCAACCACATGGAAATCTGGCTGATGCCAGGACCTCTTTGGTCAACAGTTCTGTGTCTATTCGAGGCAATGTTCTGGACAACACTTTTCATTATCCTAGCCAACACTCTAAAGGCATCTGACTCACCACACACCTGTGAGATATTTATCACACCCAGCTTACAGAAATGCTAGCTGAGGCCAGAAATGGATAACTGATAGTCCATAAAGGTGAACATGAAGTCATAGTGCACAGTTCTTCTGACTAGACCCATCAACCTGACTAGGCTTCCCCCTTTCTGATTTCCAACATGCAACCATACCAGAGGAAGAAGCAGCGGGCCAAATAAACAGAACAATTTTGTGTTGGTCCACAAGCTGGTGGACTATAAACACTAACAGTCCATTTGAACTCTACATGCTCTTATTTAATTCCCAACCCAGTTAATAGTGTCAGATACTGTATTCACACTACTTAGCACCAGGATTTATGGTGCGATGAGCAATTCAAGAAGTACATGCCTGAGGCTATTACTTCAAAAAGAAGGGAACGAAAACCAGCTAAGGCAACCATAATATCAGTAAGATATCTATACTCTGGGTTTTATCTGTTTTACGTGTCCATATTATTTTAATACCATATCTTAAATTCTGCAATTCGCCTATTACAGAAATTACACTGTCCAATATACAGCTTTCTCAGCCAAGCATCTAATATATTAACGATACTTTAAACCTTTCTGATGTTTCTTCCCAAGATTCAACAGCAAACATAGGAGGGAGATGTCATCTTTACTTTACAGGTAAAACTTGAAGCACAATGAGAAAAATTTTATTTGCCTAAGTTTACACCCCAACCCTGTTCCTTAATAAAGCACAGACCATTGGTTTGTCAGTCTCCTGTTTTAACCACTAGACTTCTGCCTTTCAAAGACTTTCCTTCAACATTAATTAGAGACAGAACACGTGACCTTTTCTTTTTTTTTTTTTTTAACTAACACCTCATTTCCAGCCTTTCCTACTCGCCCCCACTGTGTCTTATTGTTTGGGGAATAATTTGTATTGATTAATACAAGTTTTCTGCATGCAATATACTGTACAAGAAAATCAACCTTACATTGAGGCTTCACAATATAGTGTTAATAACCTCACTGGCTGGAAGTTAGCCAACTAGGTAATCATTACTGCATGAGCATAGGCACCTCACAGCATGCTATATCATTGAGGTAATAAACAATAGATTTGTTAATCTAGTATGAAAGCATTATCAGTTCTCTTTGCTTTGCCGCCACTTCAAAATCTTCTCTAAGCTTTTCTACAGATCTCTTACATTGCAGTTACATTTAGTCAGTTGTATTTTACAAAACAAGAAAGTCTGAAAAGATTGATGTGAGAATGAAAGCTATTTTGCAGTATAATGTATATAATTCCATTTATTCCATTCACTGGTCTTCTCTTTCAAGCTGAAAAGCAAAGAGCTACAAAATTGATATTTGTTTTTTTCTTCCCCCTAAGATTCCTTTTTTTGTTTCACATAATGCTCTCAGTACTTAGGGTTCAATATGACTAATAATTAAAAAGCAATGTCTCCTTTAAAACTGTCTGATTGCAATTCCAAAATAGATCTCCAAGCTATATATTAATTATTATTTAATATTTTTATAGATTGAAGTTTTCCAATTTGTCATCATGCACTCTAGATGCCAGATTTTTGTATATAACCATAAAGATAGTTTGCAATAATCTAATTTCTCTTATCTCCATCCTATGTGGCATGAAAATTAGCCCCCTGAGCTGGAAGGGGACGGGGAGCAGGATGTGGCCCTCATAATCCACGAGGAAATGGTTGGTGACCTGCTACACCGCTTAGATGTACGCAAGTCGATGGGGCCGGATGAGATCCACCCGAGGGTGCTGAGAGAGCTGGCGGAAGTGCTGACCAAGGCGCTTTCCATCATTTATCAGCAGTCCTGGCTATCGGGGGAGGTCCCAGTTGACTGGCGGCTAGCAAACGTGACGCCCATCTACAAGAAGGGCTGGAGGGAGGACCCGGGAAACTATAGGCCTGTCAGTCTGACTTCGGTACCAGGGAAGCTCATGGAGCAGATTATC
>VXAA01002838.1:406255-422313 GCA_013399115.1 Anseranas semipalmata
TTTTTTTTTTTTTTTTTTCTGGAAACAAAATAACGACTCTATGTGTAGTTTGAATATATAAACTTGAAAAAGGTACTAGAGGTACAAGGAATGGCACACGATCTGTATGTAAGTAGTTCCAGTCATATGGTGGCAGTGGAATTCAGGTGTCTGTTAGCAATGGGACCTGGATGAAATCCAAGCTTAATTAACTGCACCCAAATAAAGCCAAACTAAACACAGGTGTCAGGGAGAGATGCCTGTATTTCTGCCACATTTACATCCTGCTGGAGGAGTCAAAGCAAAGCAAAGCAAGGAGGACCTTCTAATATACAACAAGGCAGGAAAAGGGAGCTGTCATACATAGAAATGCCATGGCAAAGCCAAGTTTCCAAAAGGGGAGAAAAGTCTCAGCCTTGAAGAAACACACAATACAGAGTAAGCATGTGAAGGAGTATGATTCGGCAACAGAGAGAGCAAGAGTCTCAGAGGGCTGACCTGAGAATATATACATATTCATAAAGACACCCTTTCACTATGGTGAACTTTGGTCCTGCAGACTGGAGAGGATCTCTGAGGAGAGTAGAAAGAGCCACAAAAGAGTGAGAGGGAGCCTAGAAACTGGCATGAGAGAGGAGGCAAAGGGATCTGGGAATACATGAAGGACAGGGTCAGAAAGAAGGTGTGAGCACTGCTGCTAAGGAAGGCTCCAGAGGTCTGTAAAGGATGGCATATAAGTAGACACATTTTCCCATAACTTTTATTTCCATATAAATAAATTGTGATCTACCAAATAATTTGAAATTAGAAAACCCTAAGAAGGCCAAGCCTAGTTTACCAAACAGTGCTTCACTTGGAGCATTTCAGAGACTCCTGTCCTTTTTGCAGCAACATCACCTGTTTTCCTCATCATTTGAAGTTAATAAGCCAAATATATCACATTCACAGGGAAAGACTTTTTTCATCTACCCAATTTCAAGAGGACTTTTTCATTAACAACGTGATTTAAGGTTTTCTGTATTTTCTAATGGATTGACTGCCATGCATGAATTCATTCATCTCAAAATTACACCATCTACTTTGTTTCCATCTCAACTTTCTAACTGCTCATGTTCTTCACTCATGTGAAGTATTTTACTGTTTGCCAAGAATCAAAGATAAAGAGGAAAAATACTAAGAAATTCCTTGAAAGTTGAAGAAGTGGGGGAAATTTAAATGAGGCAGAAGTGGGAAGCAGAGAAGCATTTGCAGGCAAGCAGAAGACAGACAATGGGTCTTTAGAACAACAGTTCTTTATGCCCAAAGTAAATACCAAATACTTTTGACTTTTGGTAAATAAATCTATGTTGATATTCCGCCCTGACAGACCTGAACACAGAGTAAGTAATTAACCTTCAGCTTGTCAGAACTGATACTTAGTCATCATCATAGGAGTCACTAAAGGTATAAACCGCGAAGGAAAATATCATTCTGCTCCTGTCACTCTCATTTGTGGACCAAGTCACCCAATGAAAGTTTTTCTAAACTCATTTCAGATGACGAATGGTGCCTTTACAGTTGGTTTAATGGAATAATGAGCAAGTTGAAAGGTCCTGGTGTAATATTTGAGTTTCAGATTTAATTTCTGTAGGATTATTCTTCCTCCCTGCAACTGGCTGAGAGCTTTCCAAGTTTTCCTGAGCGTCATTTGAAATGAAAAGCATTGTCAGTTTGTAATGAGTCCAGAAAAGGACGTTTAGGTCCTGATAGTGTGTAGTTGAACTATGCCTTTTGAAGCAGCACATCACCCAGTTGAACACATTTTCTCCAAGCTGGAAATTTAAAATAATTTATCCCAGGACTAGAATCCGTCTGCTCACCATATTCCATCTGATCCAGTGGCTTTATTTGTGTGCACAGGCTTCAATTTGCTAGACTGATGCAGTGATTGCCCTTAATTTCTTAAATATGTATTGTTGGTATGTGTTTGCATGAATCTTCTTTAATCTTACAGTAGTACTTCTGAGGAAGGATGGGATTCATGCTCATGGTTTACATGGCCAATTTTGTTGCTGTAGCCAAAACCAATGCTAAAACAAATAAGTGCTGCAAATGCCTCCATCCTTAAGGTGGAAGCCAAAGAGGTCTGTATCGCCCTCCAGCACTTCGGGCTGCTAGCAATTAATTCCATGAGACATTGCCAGAAAGTGTCTATTTATGGTGGGAAACAGTGAAAACATTCTACATTTGGTTTTCATTAAAATATATAGGTTCAGAATTAATTCATACTTTCAAGTCAGATACAGCAACCTCACTTGAGTTGTATGGCACAGAAACAAGTGAGGGCTCAGTAATAAATACAATATGGATTTTTTTAAGAGATTTTAGATAACAAGCAACATTTTCTTTATTATTTCTTCATCAGAGAATAACAAGCCACATATAGCCTGATTCTAAAAATGACTGGGGGGGGGGGGCTTTTTTATCTTGCCCCCTATAATAGATTTTTTCTTTTGCTCAATTCTCTCTGTGAATAACAAGAGTGGCAGCCATTTTCTCCCAGCTCAACATCAAAACCCCTTTCATCTGCTGTCTAAATGCAAACAAAGCAAACCTTCCACCAGGCCTTTCTTTCCAAATAAATTAAAACTCTCATGTCCTGGGGCCTAAATCAAGCCTACAGGCCTTCCCTAGATAAATCCTTTCTCAACCTGAAATCTTCTTGTTACACGTGCTCCTTGTAAGATAATTTTGCAGTAGCTAATCAATAATGCAACAGTAAATTGCATTTAAATAAACATTAGCAGCCCTCTTAATGAATAAAACCTCATTTGCAATTTGTCAAAGTCAGAAATGCCGGACTCTTTTGATATTCATTAGAATATTGGAAATTGGAGCTTTGACAGGTTTTATGTATGTTGCAATTATGATTTTTGTGAATAAAGGAAGTGCTTTATTTTCACAAGAATTCTTGAATAAAAACAGTGATATATGCTATGGACTTGATAGATCTCAATTGCCTTCTTATTAAAAATGCAGAAAAAAGAAATAAAGCCCATGTTACTGTCACAAAATTTAAAAGGTCGAAATGCACTATACATATATTTTGTAAAAACATATTTTGAAATTCCTTCTTTTGCATGAAGAATTTTAATTAATTTGCTGTGATCCTAAGCTTTGGAAAAATACAATTCCTGGTAATTAATTTTTATGCAGCAATACTCTATTACAGTTGTATGTGTTGCTAATTTTGTAGTGAAATTGCAAAATAAAAGCATGTTTACACATCATATATTGTAAAGTCACTTAATAAGGTTTTTTGTTTTTATCCCCATTTTTCAATGGAAGCACATCACATAAATGTCCCCATGTGAAACATCTGCACCATATGCATTACTGTGTGAATTCAGTGCTTTATAAACAAAGTCTTACACCTGGGATAAAGGAAAAATTCTAATTTTGAGAACCATTATATTGTGGAAGAGTATCCCAAGGGAAGAAGGAGAAGCCATATCCACAAGCTATTTAAAACAAATTGGAAAACCTGAGTAGTACAGTGCAAAGAACAGAATGACACCAAGAGAAACACACTGAAAATGATGTGAATGTTTTTTCCCATACTATGATTGCACAGAAGGATAAGGCCAAACAAGGCATGGATCACAGCACTGTTTTACTACAGAAATTTCTATGGAAAAATCCACCAATGAGCCTTTCCTTTAAAACATGCACACACGCACACACACTCAGATTTGTGTTTTCTACCCTGACGTGAGAAATTCTCTGACCTGAGGTTCCTTTGTGGGAAGAAATGGTAAACGAGCATAACACTTTCATCTTGCTCTTAAGGAATTTGAACTCACACAGTGTGAACCATGTTTGTGAACAACCCCCCCACACGCACAAAATCTCCCTTTCCCTTACATAACCCCAGAAAAGCATTAGTCTTTTGGAAACTTCTTTTTGTTTGAAGGACCAGGCCCTCTGTGTGAGGAAGTCTGAAGAGCTGTATATATTTTCAAAATAAATATCACTCTACAAAATAGATCTCTAAAGATTACAAAGGTATCTATAAAGATGTATTAGAGAAAATAGTTGACTGCAGCTTATGCTATGAGGAGTTTCCTTTTTTTTTAATGCATACAAACATTAATGAGGCCCAAATCTGCCTAGCTTTGAAAATCATGAAATGCATAAAGACAAGAGAGACAGATCCAGCTGCTACCACACAAATTTGTGACTTTCTGTGATCTCTAGAATGTATTTATCCCAAGATACATTTAAGAGGGCAGAGGAGGCCAAATTATAGCTGTGGCTCATAAAGTAGCTTGATTGGCTCACGAGAGGCCACTAAAGACACAGGCTAACATGCACATCACCTTAACATTCGCACAGCCTATGCCTCATCTGGGCATCGCACCCTGCCGTTGACATGTATCCATTTACAGCAGTGTCTTGCTCTGAAATGACTCATTCCCAGGAAAAGGTTGTATAAACCTGATTTATGGTTTCCACCTTTAATCTCTAAGTCAGGGCTCCTTTCTTGTCACTAGCAAGACAGTTCTGCACAGGCAAAACTGCTTTGTAGCAAGGCTTCAGGGCTGGGAAAGCATTTTACAGACTGGGAAACGGGGCTGTTGGCTGAAGGAGAAGCCAGCCCACTGGCATGTAGGATCTGTGTTGGAGCAGGGACTGGAGGCAGCAGGGAGGACAGGGCTATGCTTCTTGCTCATTGCCATTTCTCCACCTTGGCCTCCACGCCCTTGGAGGGAGTGGGAAGATGACACGCTATGCCTACCTTCCTTCTGTGAACAAACCAGGACCAGTGAGGAGCTGCTTTGCAAAGGCAGCGTTTCAGAGTAAGAAACTAGTCCTGTTAATGACAAAGGAGACTTGAGAGTGCAAGAACAAAGGTGGGCAAAGACCTATAGGTGCTGTGCACCCCTGCTTTGATCCAGGTCAGCTGCTCCCAAGATGAGCCATCTTAGGAGCCACTGCCAGCAGCATCTCCCTTGTCCTGTGCATGCTCAGGAGGACTGTTTGGCTCTATAAGCACTACAGATGTATGGCTCTGAAGTAGCTTGTGTACCACTAATTGTCCCCAAACACCATAGTTTATATCTATCTGCTCTCTAACTTGTGACCTCAGTGAGGGAGAGTCGGGGCACAGAACCAGGTGTGAACAGAAGACATCACAACACTGTCGGAGTCAGGGCTCTGCTCCAGTGCAGGAAATAAACCAGGAAGCCGCAGGCTGCTCTTCTCTCCACCGTGCTTCAACTGTCAGCAAAACAGCTGACAGTCGATAGAGCAGGACTGAAGGCACTTGCGTTCTCAAATGAAGACTAGAAGAGCCTTCATAGTGATGCATTTTTTGATGTCCCCCACATCTTCCGTCTGATGACCACCACAAAACAAAACCTTTGAAGGCAAATTTCTGGCATCCTTCAGGTACTTCTTTATTGCTATTCTGCTCTGTTAGGAACGAGTCATATAGCACTGCCTTGCTACTGTAAACTACTCATTAAGAATTTTGTTAGGAAATGACGGAAGTTAAGTGAATTTTTGTTTCCATGTTATATACTATCACATTAGGTGGAGAGAATGTCATTTATTTTTTCATGGATCCTCAACCATATGTGAAACAGTTTTAATGAGCTGGGGGAGAGAGAGAGAGAGAGAGAGAGATGCAAGATACTGTAAGAAGCCACTATTATTTATCTCCCTTTAACCAATCACACATAAAATACCACTGACAAAAGTTCACTACCTCTGGTATTCGTGACAGCTTCCTCCTGCATTTTTACCTCAGACTTGGAGGGACAGTAGGCACAAGAAAGAGACCTGCTCATATTCTATGTTACAGGAAATTATTCTGTCTGCTGTCTGTGGAGGGAGAGATTAGGTTTATGCTCTTACTAATGCAGAAGTCACTTTGGGGCCTCTCAACATGTATAGCAGAATTGTTTATTTAAGATGTAGGACTCTGGGTGCCAGACTTTGGTAGGTATGAGCTGCATTATTCTGTGTGATTTTAGATGAAGAGTGGATACTTTTGACATTTTATGAATAATAAATTTGACCCACTTTAAAAATGGGGTTTTCTGCCATTTGGAAATGGCAGAAAACATTCAAGAAAATAATATTCATATTTTCTCTTTTAGCCACATCCTGAGTCTATTACTTGCCCCCTACTACAAGAAAGAAAGAAAGAAAGAATTAAATTGTAACAGGTGTCTTAATAAAAGCATTAGCGAAACAGTTGACCCAGTACTCCAAGCAGATATTCTCAGTGCAGTTGCTAACTGTTTATTTGCACTTATATGTATATACACACACCTGTAAATATTGGTTCTTGGATGAGAATGAAAAAGAACTGTTTTCTTATTAGTGACACTTGGCTGAAATTTAATCATTACAAGTAGTAATATCTTTAAAAATACAGTTCTATACCTATGAGCAGATATAGATTTTGCATTTCCATTACAATACTTTAATCTATGACCTTTGTCCTTTTATTACGATACTATTAAAATTAGGTTGTTGGAACAAAGATGTGGCTACTAATTTATTCATTGCTTTTTCTTTTTCTTTTATTTTCTTTCTTTCTTTCTTTCCTTCTTTCTTTCTTTCTTTTTTCTTTTTCTTTTTTTTTTTTAACCCAAGGGTAGTAGAAAGGTCTGAAAATGATTTTAAACCAGATACCTTTTTATCTGTGATAAAGCTTTCCCCATGAATACAGGGCTTTGCTGAGTCTAGCAAAGACTCTAATTTTGTCCTCAGGTTAAAATACATACATATAAAAAGCAGATCTTGGACCTTATGAACATGACTGGCCACTAACCATAGGTACGCCTTATCAGTTCTTAAAAACACATTTTAAACCAATATATTGAACATAATATATACATGCAATGTTATGTTGTAACTACTAACGTTTCCATCCCCACAAGGCCTCCAGCAGTTTTTTAGTGCAAGAAGAAGCACAAATGATGACATTTCCATTTTGCATTTCATATCAGCATGCTAAGCTAAATTCGCTAGTCTGGTTTCACACAGAAGTACATCTAGAATAATTCCATTGCAGGCAACGATGCTATGTACATCACTGGGGTAAGCATACCAAATCATGTTTCTGCTACTTACATTTGCAATGTGAGGGGAGAGAGGGAATGAAAAGGGAACAGAACTGAACCCCTCTCTATCTCCTTCCACAGGCAGTGCAGCCACAGACCGTCCCCAAAAGTTGCATTTCCATAACCTACAGTATTTCCACAGCTTTAGCATTTTATTTGTCAAATACTAATGTTCTAAGAACTAACAACTTTACATATTTGCATTCCTTGTTAAAAATCTGAATGGAGAAATTTCCAGCCTAACATTATGTCATAACTCACACAACATACAACTTGCCCTAGTTAGAGGCACTTGAGAGAATTTTACTTTGTCCATTTTAACTTTATTTAACAACAGTTATACACCGTTCACATTAGCTCAGATTACGCATTTAATTTCCTTAAGTGCTACTCTTAAAACATCGCCATGCTTAAGGTTGACGTCTAAATGGTACCATTTGCTCTTTGCTTTGAACACCTCATTAAAGCAAATGGAGCAGGTAAGGAGGTAGAGCATCTGCCTTTGTGGAGGCAAATGGGGAATTGCATGCCTTTGTTTGTCTGGGAATAGTTTAGCACAATTTTCAGCCTGTGTAAATTGATGTAGCTCCATAGATTTCATCAGAGCTTCTCTGAGTTATATTAGTTACAGATAAGGCAGAGTTTCCTGTGAGCTTTGGATAACAAAGTACTCCCTACCTCCATGAAGTCTCTTAGGAGATGCCTCCAGAGCACTGGCTGTTTATGAATTGGACGTGGGTGCATTTGAAAACAGAGGCTAGTTCTATGTCACCTTTCCAGTATCAAAGATCAACCTTTTTTTCCTTTCTCCACTTGAATATGAAATTTCTGTCAATTTATTACAGTGAAGAAGAAGAAAAAAGTACTTTTTAAATTAAAAATAAGGGAGGGGGCAGGTGAGACTGATTTTCCCTGATTTGCCAATATTTCTCTCTTCAAGAAAGCTCAAGCAGGGAATATTTTGGAAGCCCTAAAATGTAAAAAAAATACAGGACAATTATTCAAGTTATTCTACATTTTTACTCTAGCATTGCCTTCAGTGAAGGCACATATACCATGTACATATACCAGAACTACTACAGATTTTTATAATACATGTATTTTTAAGTATTGTGGAAGAAAAAACAAAACAAAACAAAACACAACAACAACAACAAAACAGCATCTGCTGAAGTAAATAGATCAAGAGATACCTCTAAACCAGCCTAAACGTCGTTTCCTTCACTGTAGTATCTGCAGTAGAATCAATGGACTACAGAGGAGATTTCATCCCTTTCTACTGCAGCAAACCATGGCAGTGATAGATTAGACAGATACTTTATCTTAAATATGATTTAGCCATAGAGCTGTTCAGTTGGTTGCATAGCTTCCTCAAATCTGCATTATTGTCCTACCACCCTATAAATTGCCTCATGTCTCCTCCGCTCCCGCACCATCATGTGACCACCTTGCCAACAGAAAATACAGTGGTATACCACTAAGATTTGAGAAATCATTTGAAAACTTGGGATAAAAGGTGCCCTATAAGTGCAAAGTATTATTATTACGATTTCATTGATGTCAATGTGAGCTGTAATAGTTGTTTTCTTTTTTCAGTTTGTTACTTAAAAGAGAAAGAAAAATTATCCACTGCACAGTTTTTCCTCTGTTTCCAAAGCCAGCAGAGGCCATCTAGGAATTCACAGCATTCTGCTTCAGATACTTGTTAACCCCTTTGCCCCAAAATCTGGAACCAGGGTTACACATAGCCGATACGATTTCAACTTTGCGTGAGTCTTGGAAACGAGGAGTTAATGCATGCCGTAGCAGCTATTGCTTTTACTGACAGCATATGTTTGTTATGAGATGAACAGTTTAAGCCAACTGAGTACACAGGAACATTAATAGCAAAGGAATGGCTATATTAACTTCAAAAAGCTTACACATGGAATTGTATATTTTGTGAGGCTTTCAAGTTCACTTTTTTTCCCAAGTAATTTGTGCACAAAAAAGTCTTAGAAACTTTTCTGAAGCAAATAAATAAACAAATGCCTCCTCCTACTTGGACTCCTTCCTCTAATCTATTACCTGAATAGATTAGCCTCCTTTTTTCCCCCTCCAAGAGTCAACAGTAGAGGAGGTTTAAATAAGTGAAAGCAAAGCTATTAACATTGTTTTGCAACTTTAATGATAGCGCCGGTGGCAAAGCCATCTCCTGTCACCTGCTAGCATGGACCGATGCAGAGAGTCCCCATCTCCGCGCCCAGCGGCAGGGAAACCCGGTGGTCAGCGAAGCCGAGTTTCCACAGCAACACCCAGTTACGTTTCCCAGGCAACCAGGCTCCTCAAAATCGGGTGGCAATCGGCAAGCGGAGTAGTTTGGGGACAGTAAAATCCATTTTCCCACTCTGCTGAAGTAGGAGCTGCGCTTGCAGCAGACGCAGGCGACCGCGCTGCGGAGCGGGATAGAAGGGCAGAGGTGGCTGGAAGCCGGGTGCAGGATGCAGCTGCTTGTCCTGACTCACGGCTTCGTGCAGCTTCTTCCATCTCCTCCCTTGGTTTAGCTGAGCGCTCAAAAAAATTAACATCATGCATTTCTATTTGCAGTTATTTTCTTCTTTTGCTAATTTCATAGTTACCACTCCTACATTTCCATCTATTTTTAATACTATCTCATACATATTTTGTGCCAGCTTTTGGGAAAGCTGTGGTTTTTAACTACTGCATTAACACTAGAGGACCAAATCTTGCTGTCTGCGCTCAATTCTTAATTTAAGCAACATATCACTACAGGCAAGGGAAGGTTTGACCAAGAGATAACAACAAAATTCAGAGTCAAATTAACTTTATCACAAAAATCTTTGACTAGGTGGAGGAGACAACAGGCTTATCCCTACTATTTAGACAGGCGTGGTGACAGAATTTGGTATGAACTCTTTAATACAATGTCATGTTGTTATTGACGTTGACCCCAATTACTTTATCAATACCTGGCTTGCTGTCATCTGAGGACATCAGGGAAGGGGGGCAAACAACATTTTCCAGGCAGAAAATCACCTCTTTGCTGTCTTGGCAACTATTTCCAGATTTGAGAAAATAAATGTCTCAATATTGTCACTATCTAAGCTTTCTTGGACAGCCTTATAAGTGAAGTTTTACTACTTCAAAGAGCATATCGGCAGTTAGTCTTGTCCCTGGAGATGACAAGAATTCCAATAGTCCAGGAATGACCCATCTGAGAATGAAAGTTGGTATTTCCAGCAGTTCTCAGTAATGCATTTTCATGGCATGGAAGAACAAGTCCAGACAAGATATACAGCCGAACACATGAGATGGACCAGCATCTCCAGCTGTTCATTAGTGCCATCAGGCAAGACTGAAAATACTGTAGAATGTTGTGTGATTCTTGGCACAGTCAAAAAAACATATATATAGTATTAGACAAACAGACTAACCTTGGCTTCTTTGGATATGACAAACTGCCCTGGTTTTCAAAGGTAGCTGGGCCCCAGTGTCTCACTCTACCTTCTCATGCCAGTGTAGCCTGTGTCCCCTCTGCCCTTGGAGGCCATGAGAGAAGCTGCAGTCACACCAGGTCCACTTCTCATTACCAGATGAGGCTAGAGAAAGAGACAACAATTGAGGTCATTATCAGTAGAGACTATTTTTTTATTTATATTCAACAGGCACACATGTGGGGGTAACCATGTGGTGGGTGCTTCCTGCTGCCAGAAATTAGTGACCTTCATGACTCATAACTAACATGTAGGCCTGGGAGAAAATTATCCTATGTCACAAGAAGTTTTAATTTTTCCTCCCATAAATGGCATTAAAAAGGTCAAAATTAGGCTTCTCCTGGGACTGGAAGCTATAAGACCTATCCCCTCTGCCCTCTTTTTAAATATATGGCATAACAGTTACAGAAGAAGATAAACATCACCTATTTTGTCTATGTTATAAAAGGTTGTCCTATATTGCCTGGTTAGAATGGAGCAAACACTGTTTATCTGTTCAACCTCCTCCACCAGCCACTGATAAAGAAAGAGTTTTATCCTGTGTAGATAAAGAAGTCTAGTATTCAACTAAGTGGCTGCAAAATGTAAGAGGAAAAAAACATTCCTCTTCTGTCAGAATATTGTCCTACGCTATCAAAAAATTAATTATCTTAGGTAGACTTTTGTAAGATGAAGAAAAATTTCAGTCAACATTTTTGAATTAACATTCTGGAAATTAACTATCGAGATAGGTCATGTATATATAACAATATCTTCTCAGGTCATGTGATCTTTTAAATAATCACAGAATTATAAAAAATCACTGACTACTCAAAAAAAAAAAAAAAAAAAGACTACAGCCACTATGCTGCCTCTCATTCTGTCCTACTGCTTTATTATATTCCCTGCCACTGAAGCTCCCAAGTAACTGTGAAAAGCTCTTGCAGGTGTGAGGTACTCCTTCTTTTCTCTACAGTACATACGCATTGGCCCAAGTGTTGAAGGAGGCTCTAGAATATTACACATGGGAAATCCAAATAGATGAAGAGTGACAATTTGCTGATATTTGGACAACGAGGGTCTTCAGTTTGCATCTGGAAGTTTTGGGGCTTCCTGTGACAACATGAAGTAGGTCTGCATATTTGGAGTCAAAGGGGATAAACAGTTAAAACAGCAGAAGGGCCAGAAGGGCAAGAGAAAGGAAAAATCATTGTCTGTCTTATCATGATAAACTATCACACTAGATTCTGCAGCTCTTTAAGGCTAGGAAAATCAAGGCTGCTGTTTTTTTTTTCAGCACATCTGCTTACAAAAACAAATAAATAAATAAACGTGGCAAGGACAAGTTTTTTTGGAAACAGCTGGTTGATTCTCTCTCTTTTCAATGATTCAGTGCATCTGGGCAAGAGCAAATATCTATCAGAATAATGTTGGTCTGATCACATACAAAATTAACATTGTGTTTGTAATAGAGATCTCCTGGACTTCTGGAAACACTACCCAAAATTGCTCTGTTAGCATGGGCAGAGGCTACCTGGGTTCACTGTAATATTCTGAGCTCAGGCTGCTGTTGAGAATGAGCTTTCTCAACTTCTTGCACTGTTCATCATGTATTGCTGCTACAAGTAGGATCCTCAAAACTGTAGAGCAGAGGAGTGCTGCTGTTCCTACGTTATTTTATAACCCAACAGCCAGCAAGTGCTATTAAATTCCCAGAGCGGAACTAGCACACAAACAGAATTCACAAGGATGCCTTAAGTCTTGAGGATGCAGCTGCAGGGGACACATGTATTTCACTGTCTAGGCTGCACAGGAAGATATTATACCCTGACCTTTTTTGAACCTTGTCCTCTAGCTTTAGATAGGTCCTCTGCACTGCTCAATGCTGACATTGTATGGTCCAGTAAGCTAAGATGGTTGAAAATCTCCCATGAATTTGTACTGTATCTGCCCAGCAGTCAGTCTGGCATCACAGCAGGACTTTACATGGAGGAAAGTTCCACTTCTCATGAAGAGAATTACTTTTGCTTTGTAGACATTGGCTACAAAGTCTGGCAAGTCTTTGGATGATAGCAGATCTGTGAGTTGAGCTGATATCCTAGGAATATTTAATCATAAAGCTCTACTGAGTCATATAACCGCCTTTAAAAGTATTTCTGGGAGAATGAAAGGCTTCAAAGACAGGGCCTATTGGTCCAACACAAGTGATGCTGTGGGATACTGCTAGATGGTTCTTACTGCTTTCTGTGTGATCATGTTAGTCGGCAAGGCCAATGAAGCAAAGAAAAAGTATTAAAAGTTTTGTGAGGAAGGTTAAAGAGTTCCTTGCTAATTTGCTAGCACTTGTCCATCAAACGTCTGAGAAACAGACCCTGCATTGCTAGAATGATTCTTGAACCTTCCTGTTTTTCCTTTGCTCACTTCCTTCAAAAGGCTTTGTCCAGCTTAAACCAAACAGACAGTCCTCTTCACTCCCATCTCAGCAAGGTCAAAGTGATTGAATAAGCCTTGAAGACAGAAGGAAAGTCAGCCAAAGGAACTAAGAGCAGCCTCTGCTGCAGCAATGAGTATTTTCCCCTCTACTCTCAGGTCTGTCTGAAGCATTTTCCCAAATGCATTTGTGAATCAGATTTTTACCATTATGATTGCAGTTGTTATCTTGGCATAGTCAAACATCCATGTTACTTTTCAGAGGAACAGCACACGGTGCTTTGACAACATAACCTTGTTCATGCTTAAAGGAGAGAGATTTGTGTAACAGCAGCAAGAGAATGGAGGGAAAAATATGTAACCTTGGGTCCAATCTATCTGTGCTCAATACCCGCCCTTATCATGCTTACCAAAAGTGATAAGGCCTGTTACTCCGTTTATTTTCCATTGCTGGGCTAAAGGTTACTAGTGGCATTTAATATAATGATTCAGTTTGGGTTTTCCTAAAGCTTATCTTCCTTGCTTCCCCCCTGCTTTCAATCTTCGTTGCGGGTCAGGTGCCACACAGCAGTTCCCAGAGCAAGCCTCTGCTCCTGGGATAGTATGGCTTGATCCCTGTTGTATTATCCTACTCTGGCAGCAGCTGGTCCAGCGTGATGATACTCCTTTCCTTACTGTTCCCAATATCAACCCAAGCTGCCTCATAAAAAGGAAAAAGAGCTACATCCTGCCACATCTGTGTACCAGAGCAGTGTTCAGTTCAAAGTTACTGTGGTGGCCCTGAGTGTCTGATATTTCCACTCCTTTTGTTCTTTTTCAGCATTGTGCTTAGGGCTTGATTATGAGTGCTTGCAGATCTAGTGATTTTCATCTCAACACTCTGTCAGGATAAATCACTGGCAATGTCCTCTCACCAGGAGTCTGCAGTTCAAGGGCTGCCTTTGGATCAGGCATTGCATGATTCAAATAAAAAATTCACATGCAAGTGTTTGGTACTGTAGTGACAAGGTGCTATTTCTGCCTGCATTTAGTGACCTTTTTTAGGAGTGTGAAGGACTCGCTGCCAGAGATAGAAGTGTGAAATGCCACAAACACTCACAGAATTATGGTTTTGAGAACTTGTATATCAGAGCAGCCCTGGGGTGCCACCTTTCTTTGTTCTTGGTCAGCCTTGCACAAGGGCTAGTCCTCTACCGGGATCTTAGCCTGCGCCTGAACAATCTCACCCCAGACTGGCCCCAAAATCAAGGAATAATTTAGGCCGAAAGAGAGCTCTGAAGGACACCTGGCTGGACTCTATGCTCAAAGCAGGTTCAGCTAGATCAAGTTGCTCATGGCCTTTTCCAGCTGAGATTTTAATGCCTCCAAGGATAGCAATTCCACCTCCTGAAATATATAAACACCCTCATGGTAAAAACAACACCCTATATCTAATAGGATATATTCCAACCTGCATCAGTTCCCTCTTGTGTTACCACTGTGCACCTTCAAATAGAGTCTGGCTTCATCTTCTCTATGCTCTCCCCTGAGGCAGTTGTAGATCGCAGTTAGGTCTCTCCAAAGCTTTTTCATCTTAGCACTGAACAAACCCAATTCTCTCAGCATCTCTTCATACATTAAGTGCTCCAGCCCCCAGTCTTGGTGGTCTTCACTGGACTCTGTCCAGCATGTCACCTCCATCTACATCCGAACATTAAGAACATAAAAACCTCAAAAAGCAGGTAAGATTATTTCCTCTACTACCCTTTTAGAGTCTCTAAAGGGTTTGGGAGAAGTTGCACCCAATCTACTGCAAGAACTCCCTGTTGCAGAAGTTAAATTGCATTTTGTTGACTGAAAGGGTGGGAACCAACATATGAAAACAGAGACCAAAATGACTTTTAGTTACAAAACATGAGGTACTGTCTAAGCATTGCAGACAAAACACAATTCAGACTAACATTTTTGTCTTGAAGTAGATAAAGGTAGGAAGAGGAAGCCTATTACTTCCTTTAGTATTTCTTCACAATTTCACTTACTAACAGTGGTGCTGTAACTACTGCTTGGGACTTTAAATTGATCCTATAATGGGATCTGATTGGTGGCAGCACCTTGAAGATCATTAAAGAATTCTTCCATTTGTTTTTAAGAATTAAAACCAATGTTATTACTGAGAAAAGAATACATTTTAATTCTGTAACTAGTATGTAATTCTTCTGAGAATAGTACTAATTAGTGCCTAATAGTTTTTTTTTTTTTTCTGCCAGATAGATACTTGAGTAATAGGACCTTGATTGAGCAATTGAGTAACCAAAAATCGTTACTACCACTGTGCACTGGGTCTGTGCTGATCACCTACCTGCCAAAAAAGAAAAAACTTACTGACCTTGTTTAGCTCTTTTTCTAGTTCTGTTTGTTGGGTGCTTATGTCAAAGCAATAGTTCTTTGCAATTCCTGGGGATTAAAAGCAGGTATTTTAATCTGACCTTTCTTAGGTGTTGAAAAAATGTCTCTGCTAGTGTAGCTCGGGTGGATTAAATGGAATAACTACAACAAGGAATTTTCCCCTTTGTTTTAAAAGGGGAAATTCTTTGGGGACTTGCTTCTTCCCTCTTCTTCCTTTGATGAGTAAACCAGCAAAGGGCTATGCTTCGAATAGAGATACAGTAGGCCCTGGTTCTGGAAGTACTACTTCATAATTCATTTTCCTGAGGGCAAACAGCATTCTTTGAAAGACACAGAGAACCAAGTTACGTAAGCAAGGTGGGCTGCCTTTCCTACAGATATAAAGTCCTGTGTAAACAAGAACAAAGGCAACACAGAAAAGATATGCATCATTTTCACAAGTTCTAACTGAACTTGTATAAACATAAACATCATCATATTTTCCATTCCCCTTGGCATCACTGTGTGGTTTATTTTTTTTCTGACGTGCCCTACATCATTGCCTTTCTTCTTCTGGAGATGTGAATTGTCAGTAGTTTCCTTAGCTGCAGTTGCGCTCCTAAGAAATATGGGAAAATCCCTCATTGCATAGAACGTCATTATGTAATAGATAATAATGGGGGGGGGGGGGGGGGGG
>VXAA01002838.1:422323-458026 GCA_013399115.1 Anseranas semipalmata
GGGGTGTTAGAACATCAACTGGTGGCATAATCCCCAAGAGAAAACAGACTTTAGTTGAACAATCAGAAAACTGGCTTCCTTTATGGTGTTTACACTGCTGCTTGCTAATGGATCACCATAAAGGAAGCAAAAGGACTCTTACACTATTGAGTATGCTATCATGGGAGTCTTCTGAGTGCGCCTTTTTTATTTGCTGCAGTCAGGTTAATGAGCTCACCAGCCCACTTGATGTCGAGGACTTTGTAACAAAGCAATCTCTCATTAAATGCTGCCTGGCACCACTCTCTTGAAGCAAAGGGACATTCAGATTATTGAATGCCTTTGTATTCCTCATTCCTACCAGGCTATGGCGTCCAGCAGTGGCATCAGTCCCGCACACTTCCTGGCAGGCATCCAGTCATGCGCCTGCCCTCTTCAAACTGCATGGGCATTTGCCAATCTAAGCAGCACTAGTAGGCAAACAAGCATGGCACACGACTGCTTTGGCCGGTAGCCAGATGTGCAGCTGAACCATCTCCCTTCCCGCTACTGTACGAGAAGCACATTCCTTTCCCATTCTCTCCCATTCAGTTGATTTACATGTAGAAGTTTTGTTGCAATACAAAGGAATGTGCATTTATCTGCATTCTCTTTCTGCTTTAACACCTTTTTTTAGTCTCAGCAGTGCAGGTCATGAATTCATCTGTGGCTTTATTTAAATACCTCCTGGCTGACAGTTTCTTCAATGAAATGACCCCAGAGTGTTATCAGCTCGCTAGCAGGTGTGTCTTTTTATTCAGAATCTTGCAGGCAACAGTGCATCCTGGGTAAAGAGCAATCTAGGCATGATCCAGCTCTTCCCTACATTACTCATGAGATTTAACGGTTCGCTGTCATGAAAGAGCTCACAAAGATTTCTTTTTTTTTTTTTTTAAGTTGGCTTTCCACTGGGCTTTGTGCCCTGAGATATTTTGACACAAACAGACAAAATGATAAAGAACGAATTTTTATGAAAGGCTTCAACTCATTCAAAAATATATATACATTGAGCCTAAGACAAGCAATTGTTTTTAGTTGTAAGATACTAAAGAGATATTTAATAGCAAATTTAATATCAATGTGGTTACTCTGTGTATAGTTCCACTAGTAAACAGCCTTGTAAAGCATCATGTTTGCTGCTGCCCTGGTGTGTTTGAGCACCCACACACTCATTCAGTTCACATTCAGTAGTTCTCTAACATTGAAGAAATCCTGAAAGTCTGGTTACTAGAGTGGTAAGCAAAAACCACATTGAATAAAGATACATAAATACCTTAAAGAACAAAGTCAAGGAAAAGATTACAGGCGACAGAAGGAACTCCCTTCTTTACAGGGCTACAGCTTTTTCTGTCCTGTCAAGGATGGAGAGGTAAAAAGCGGTGCCTAGAAGTGTTTTCAAGGGTCTTGTACCCTTCAGGGTGCAAGGTACGCTGGGGATGGTTCTCTGAGGCACTCTTTCTCTCCCCCAAACAAATACCAGGTTTGATCATACCAGCAAACACTCAACCAGGGCTCACTCTCACTGTAAGTAATTTTTAACTCCTTCCAGCAGAGGACTGAGAAGAGGTCTTACAGTCTTACACACATGATGTTTGCCTGCTCAGAAACAAAAGTGATAGGACCCACCTTTCCGTTTTTGGGAAAGGATTCAGAAAAAATAAAGTTCCTTGTCTGTCTGTCAGCAAAAAAAAAAAAAAAGACATAAAAGGACAATAAAGGTGATGGGAAAAGATTTCATCCTGACCTGAAGTCAAACAGAGTTTTGCTGGGGCAGAATCCAACCAGTTTTGTTCTTGCTTCCATTGAAATTAGCAGGCAAGTTCTTGTTGACTTAGTGAACAGGCCTGTGATTCACAAATTTGGCTAATCCACTCATATTTTCAATATGAGATTTTGAAAAGGTCACAGAATGCAGAGTCAAGACTGTTGTCCCCAGAAGGGGCTTGAGATCAGGCAAAGATAATAAAAACAATTGTCTAGCTTTTCAGTATTCAATACGTACTAGCTGTATTGATTAATAAGACAAGATGTTTCTGGGCTTAGGAATGTGGGAAAGTCTAATTTATTTTCAACACTCTCTATTCTGTCCTTACTAAACAGGTGTTTTTTTAACAGGAAGAACACTAGCTTGATTCAGGACCAAAAAATCCCAATTGTGTGTGCTTTATTTTACAGCAGAAGATATAAGTTTTAAAAACAGCAATATTTAAAATGCATTATGTCATTTAATGACAAGGGCAGAAGGTAAACATTACTAAAAAAGTTATTATACCATAGAAAAATTCAGCAAGCTGTAAGGGTTTGATATCCTTTCATATGTTAAAAAAAAAAAAAAAGAATACATTGATTTCAAAATTCTGTTTTTATATGCAATCCCAATAAATCATTTTAACTCTGTTTTTTTTTGGGGGGGGGGGCAGGTATGTTTTTTGCTTGTTTGTTTTTCCTATGGCAATACTTTTCCAGTCATTCTTCTGGAAGTTGAATAAATCTTTAACAAGTTCCTGGGCAAAATTAAACTGCATCTTCCAACTGCTAGTTTCCTCTGCAACAAATGAAAATCAGCAGTTTTTATGAAGTTTCATTTATTTTGTCTGGTTTATTTGCATTCCACTCAACCAATGTGTCAAATACTATTTGGCCCACTCTGCAGAGAAGACAGATTGGATTTACCTCATTCTGCCATATTCCTTCTTCTTCTCCCCTCCCTAGTCAGAGCATCAATATTGACCATTCAAAGAGACTAAATATTAACCATAGCAGAAATATTTCAGTAAATAAATTTGTATCACGTGCACCCAGAACCTAGGAAGACATTTAGGAATGCAACTCTCACTGATCTCATTCTCTGGAACAGACTCCAAATTTTACAAGCAGGATCATTTATAGATCAGGTTCTGTAGAGAACAACGGTAGTTTCAAATCCCATATACCAATAATTTTACATACATTTTGCAATCCTTTCCCACTTTCATTGCTAATCAAGGATGCATATTTTGAGGCCAACGTGAGCTGTCACAGTCCCCTGCCTTAGTCCCTCGTATGGTGCAGGCCATAGCGCTTCATCTTGCAATACTCCCTGCACTATCAGTACTGCAGTAGGCAGAGAAAACCTGCTGGTCTCCTCTCCCATGCCTTCAAGGAACAGAGTGGTTTCTATTCCTAGCTCCATTAACTTCTCTGAAAAACAAGCACTTTCATCTTTCCTGTTGCCAGGCAGTTTCAGCTCCCTATTGAAAGCAGCAAGGATGGGGACCGTTTCGGCTTGATTCCGCATGATGCTGAGCACAGGCTCGTGCCTGGAAGGGGAGTGCTGGTGAGCTGAGGGAGGCTCATGTGCTGTGCGAGACTCTTCCCTTCCCTGACACCCACTCCTTTCGCTCTGGGAAGGCATCCCAGGGATGGCAAGGCCTTTGAAAGCAAAGGAAGGGTAAGCAATGTGAACTCAACCTGATGGCTAGCTATGGATGGCGTCTGCAGAAGACATGCTTTTCGCCACCTGGACCAGTTGGTATTTCTTATGTTTGCGAGTTTTTTTTTTCCCTCCTTTTTTCCAAAAGAACTGCCATGTCCTCCAAAATGTAATAAAACTTGCAGAATGCACATTTTTATCTACATGGTTCCAAGACTTTGTTCTGTTTTTTGCAGGTTTTTAATACTCCTATTTCCAGAAAGAAATGCTATCAAACAAGAGGTTATTTACAGAGCAGGCAGATTATGTTTTTATTTCATCAGCTATCTTAGAGGATTAATTAAGAAATAGAGTGGGGAAATCAGAATATAAAAAAAAATAGGAAGCATGCTTATTAACAGCCCTTTTGTTTGCTTTTCTAATTGATTCCTTCAAATACTTTGTCTCCACTATTACAACCAACAGGAACCCTCGTGTAGCTGTGACTCAGGTGAATGGTGTGTTCAACTCCAGTGGGCCCTGGGGAGCCTGGCACGTGGGGCTTGCTGCAGCTCAGGGTGATACCGAGCTCAGCAAACATCCCGCATCAGCACAATGACCAGAGTGCACATCTCACCCGGCATCACCGACCCTTTCTCCTCCCTCCGTCCCTTAAGATGGAGTTAGAGAAGTGATGAGTGATGAATTAAATACCCATCCCAGGACAATCCTCAATGTGGCCATGTGTACCATTCACAATGTTTGGTTATACGGAGTCAGGCTCTGAATACTAGGAGGAAGAATTTGCAGTGCAATATTAATAGGGTGAAAGAAAAAAATAAAAAAAACAGCCTGTCTCGTCTGCTGACAATCAGAAGATTGGCTGGCTAAATTCCCTAAAAGCAGCCCTCAATTTTTTATCTAGCTATTTATAGAAAACTGCAGAAACAGCTGAGTGGAGAGAAGTGATGTCACTTTTGCCGGTAGGACGGCTCGCGCCCAGGCGGCAGAGGAGCCCGCCGGAGGCCGGGGCCGCGGCCCTGCGGCGCGCGGCACGGTAAACACGGGCGTTTTTCAGCTCCGCTGATCGATACGGCATTGATGGCTCTCGGCTGACCTTCAACCCCTCCGGAATAGCAATGCGCCGCCGCTGCATCTCGCAGTCCGCCAGGGCCGCTGTGCGTTAGCTACCAATTTTACAATCGATCAAAAGTCATCTTTGTCAATAAAGCTCCGGGTTTCAAGCAACGGCAAGCAATTTTTGAAAGGTCAGGGCCGGGTTTTTATTTGCGCGACCTGCGTTTTCAGGCAGCAGCGCGCTCCCTTCTAACCATTAAAAGTAGTAAGAAAATTTAAGATTTTTTTTTTCTCCCCTTCCATGTATTTTTAGTAAGCCTTTGGGCATTTTCACTGTCCCTAAAAGAATACGGTTGCATGGCAACGTCCCCGGTTGCCATGGAGACTCCATGTGTAAGCAGCTGCTGCAATCAGCATTAACTCCGGGCTCGCAGGTTTGTCATTCCAATGCATAGGGAGGGGGAGACAAATAGGACAGCGCATTGCCGTAAAAGGGAAGTCACCTAGATAATGTCACTCACAAACATATGTTCCACAATTATTCTTTCCACTGTTTTATTGCCACAATTATAGCTAAACTAAGATTACAAAATTATATGGTTTTAATTTGCCTCCATCGACTATGTTTCACTTCCATTAAAATTAAGTCTAAACCCATTTAAGGAGCAAACTGTTGGCTTTGCAGGGGATGGGGGATTTTGGTTTACCGACGGGTATTTCGAGGACTAGGTAAAAATAATACCTCTAGGAATGTTAACACCTAGCCAAAATGAGGCCCAGTCCCATGCCCTGAAGTTTTACCCGCCTTTCTCTCTTGTGCTGCTTTGAACCCCCCGGCACAGCCAGGATCATCCTTCTCCTCTCCTTCCCTCTGGCTCCCTTCACCTCCAAAATGAAGAAATTTGGAAATTTTTTATTCAGCCACCTGAAAGTTTGGCACTTGGCTCAGCCCATCGGTGCTGTAGCAGCCCCCACGCATCTGTGCATGATGGCTCTGTTTGAAGACCCCTGCAATAAACAGGCGCAATGGGGTTGACTTCAAAATGAAGTAACGCAGCATTAACCCTGAATTTCCTTACATCTGCAGTCTTCAGACAATCCTTTAATGTTACTTGAATGTATTTTATTATCTTTGTTTTAGAAGAAGTTTCATTTCACTCTGTTGCTGCCTGGCTGCTCCTGATCATATTAAAAACAAAAAGTAAAACGTGTTAGGAAGTAGATGGCAGGTGATGAAACGCTCCTCAACAGCTATTTTGTAAAAACCTACAGTTAGTGGTAGTAAGGGACCTCAGTTTGGATTTTGTCACGTATAGGTGGAAGCATTTAATCAATGTTAAATACACACATTTGCACAGCTGTGCTGATTCAGTTGTGTAAGCGAGGATCTATTCACGATTTAAAATATTAGGCCACAGAGTGATGCTGACTCCCTCAGAAACAATTCCATGTTATGGGAAAAAGCAGTGTAAACAAGTATATAAACATAAACTTGTCATTTGGATCCATATGATTTATTTACAAACCCTTTCATACAAACAGTTTTTGACCCTGTTAAGTCCTTCCACTATATAAGGGCATTTATTACTGCGGATTTGCATAATTAAAATATACATGCCCAGTCACCAAAGTTTATACCCTATACTTACCCAGATCCAGCTCTCTTAGATATCATTTTAATTAAAAGATAAACATAGCATGGTGGCTGTTTCCAAAGGAATCTATTACCGATACCAAACTGCAGCTGAAAAGCTGTTTGCATTTTTCACTCCTGCAGAAATGGCTGAACACATATCTGTGGAGATTTGCAGAGTAAAAAACATGCTCCTTAGAAGAGACCCGGCATGCCACCATTTAGATAGAGGCTTATTTCTATGGTCAAGTTACAGTCTATAAACCCCTGAAAATAGGGGTTTATAATGAAAATATGGATAGACCCTCCACTACAAAAATGTTAGCAGGTGCTGTTATAATATACAAATCCAGATAGCATAGAGTGACCTATTTTCAAAACCAGGCCAGGCAAAATGACATCGAGAAATTGAATTCCTTGCCCTTCTTTTAATAGTGTCTTGTCATGCAATCTTCAAATCAGGACGGGTGATCATTGCAAAACAATCCCTAACCTGAGGGACAACATGAATGTTCTCAGTGCTAATACCTCGGGCCCATCACACTGCTTGCAATAATTGGCTGATTGCAGAGTGCAGGTATAAAACATTCAAATCAAAAATATCCTTGGACAAGAAGGGCTTCCCCCCCCCCCCCTCCCCTGTTTTTTTTTCTTTTTCTTTTTAAAGCTAAAGGCCAAAATAACCCTTTAAACTATATTCTGCCCTATTTTGTTGTGTCATCAGAAATAGCTGGCAACTGGAACAACAAACTGCACTTCTAAAAATACGCTAGTACTTATGCAGGGATGTTTAAAATAGATTAGCATATGGATTAACTCAAATTCAAGACTGGTTTTTAACCCTTTGATGACAGTAGTCCTGTCTTCAAATAGCATAGCAGTCCAGCAGCAAAGGCAAACTTAGAGTGTCTGAGTGTCAAAAAAGGCTTGTCTGGCAAAGCAAGCCTGGCCACTGCTGCCTCCATTTCTGGTGGGGACTCAATGGTATCTGAACAAATGCATGTAGACCAAGTAACTTATGAATTCTGATACCATAGTGTAGGGTATTTTTTAACAAGGCACATTTCAGAAGGCCTTAATCAGGTGAGATACTTAATTTATTTCTGAAAGAATATTCAGAAGCTACAGAATAAGGCCCCGGAAATGACAGCAAGGGAACTATATAAGACTGCAACTATGTGTAGCTGTAGAAAATCTAACCATCATAAGCAAGCAAAATATTTGCAAGGTAGCATAGGACTCAAAACTGAAGGAATTACATGATGTAATAGAAAACAAGTTTTGCTAAACTAAATACATTTTTTGAACAGCAAACAACAACTCTTAACCTACTGAAAATGGTTTATTTCTACCAAAAAAAAATCCACTTCTTCAAATTAAATTAATTCTGTAGTAGGCATTCAAGATTTTCATTTTATTGCACGTCATCTGTAAAATCTGGTATTTTGTTGAATTTGTGGAGAATTCAGTATTTAAGTAAGGTGAAAAATCATGTGAAATGAATAGCATATCTCCCAAGAAAAGAATTCCCAAACCTAAAATGTCATCTTTGAAAAATTCTTCCAACTTTAGTTTTTGCCTTTTACAAGATAGCTATTTCTGACTTAAATAACTATAATAGAACATTTTTCAAAATTTTCTTTTTTTTTTACCAACACACAACCATTTCCACTTTATCAATCGATAAATTTTCCCCACAGTGGCTGTATTTTAATCACCACAAACTGAAACCAAAGTTTTTGTGCTTGTTTTTGTTTCTTTGTTTGCAAATATGGTTTTCCCTAATTTATTGACTTATTTTTTTTGAAAGCATAGGGCTTTTATATCTCATTTTACAGTATAAATCTGTTGTTTACTGGAGTCTAGAATGGAAGGTACTTCAATGCTTTGACCAAAATGCTTGTATAAAAACTTCTGCGATGGTAATAAAGCTTTGGTAATGGTAATAAACCCTTTCATATATAGAACTAATCATATATTCTCATATTTTCAAATAAAATCTTTTTAAATAAAAATTTAACATGTAGCTATATTAAAAATATTTGGGAAAAAAGAATCCTTTTCTACCATGAGAACCAGAAGAAGCATTACGTGGAAAGTCTGCTGCTGACAATGGTCAGAGTGGTGTGGCCATGAGAAAAGCCTTTCTGAATTCCTCCTTGGGTTTGGCAGAAGGAAGTCCTGGGAAGCTGCTGACTGGGAAGTGTGTTCCCTCCTTGGGAGGTGGGAAGGAGAATGTGGCAGAGCCAAGGGAAGACAGACTGAGGGCATTCCCTGCACACGCCTTCTGTTAATGCCTGCCTGAAAAAAACAAAGTCCAATCTGAGGCAAAACACTCCTACAAAAAGCAGAGGATTATATGCAACTATCTACCATCAGCTCCTACTGACACGTAATCTTGCAGACAGCCAAACAGGGAGAAAGCTACTGCCCAAGCTAGTGGGCAGTTGCTTGCCTTTGCAAACACAGGGATGAAAAACCTCCTCATTTCTACAGGAATATACCTAACAACATCCATTTTTTTCTGTTCCTGCATAGAAACATGCCAGGCAAAACCTCTTCTGGAACAAGTATTTTCCTGAAGTGAAAAGGACATAAAAAGCACTAGGAAGAGTAGCATTTCAAAAGCCTGATGTGGATGGCAGCACCTAGGTACTGCTGACCTGTACAAAGACATGGGAAGAAAACGTATCTTACAAGTACGGCATCCAGTAGCACTGAGCCTGGCCCTTAGGATACTTTGTGAACTGAGGTTACTTCTCAATCCACTTAAAACAGGGGAGTGAATTGCCTGAAGTGTTAGCAGGTAGATACTGCATCAAGATGCTAACACGGGAAAACAAACAAATAAATAAATAAACACAGTAAAAAAAGAAAATTAAAGAATATCTTTCTGGAAAAGAAATGTAATAGTTATCATTTGTTCCTTAGGCTTCAATTTAAATGTATTTTAATCTCTAGCATGTATACTTTAAAAAAGGTTTCTGTTTTCTAATGAAGCTTTTGGTCCATTTGGAAGGGAGAAAGCTCATAGATGTTATGGATTTCATTCTAAGTAAGTTAATAAAATCTCCTTTCTCCAATATCATTTTGGCATAATCAGACAACCTTGTACTGCTATTATCAGATGAACCTGCCCCAATGCTAGTTTTTTATTACCTATACATAAGCTTTCAGGAAAATATTTTGAGAGAGACAATGATTGTTTAAATTAATGTGAAACATAAAATATCTGAATGTTGCTTCACGTAAAAGTCATTGATATAAAAAATTGTAATTAAAAAAATATATATCTTCCATTTACAGTGCAAAAATAGCTTTAACATTCTGACATTCTGAAGGCAGAATTCATATTTTCTGCTTTCAAAAATCAAATGAAAACCACAGGAGTCTGCTCTCCAGTTATAAACCTGTGAAACTCTTTGCTTTGTGCACATGCATATCTATACGTGCATATGTAAACATGCACGTATCCACACATGCGCACGCACATGCACACATACACACACACTGGAAAAATGCTTTTGTCTCGAGGGCCATTTCTCCTCTTCAGAGATCATAAGATGCTTAGTTAATAAGAGGAGTATAGAAAACGGTTATATATAAACAGCCACTTTCTATTTAAATATACTTGATAGCAACTGACAGCCATTAGGAAAAAAAAAATACTTTTTTAATAAAGCAACTAATAAACTGAATAAAACATATCACATTTTTTGGATAATTTTCTTCATTTCTCCACAGAAAATAAGAGTGCGCAGCTGGTGCTGAAAAATCCACCAAATCCTATGCTATAGTTATTGTGGCTGTTAGCAGATTAAAACATAAATACTCACACAAAGTGATTAAAAACTAACATTGAGTGTATTTTCTTCTCTTTCCTTTCTATTCAGTCTACCTTGTTTTTACTTGTTCATTTCTTTCTAGTTTTTGAAAGCAGTTATCATAATATTATCTTTTATGCTTTTATTGTATTTTTAGAATCCACTCTCCATCATCAAAGATGCTACTGAGGGAAGACACTTTACAGAGATTATTAGATTTAGAGAGTAGTCCAACATTGTTCTGAGCTAATAAAACAACAGGACAACTGCAACAGCAACAATACTTAGGCTTCACGTGAAAATGGTTTTTAGTCTGTGCCCTAAGCAACACCTGCCATTCACTCATTTAGTAATAAAGATTACATTTCAACATCACCATGTACTAAACAAAAGAAATATTAAGAAATCTTACAAACCTCTTGTGAGGGCAGAAACAAATCAGAATTCCAGTTCATGCTTATTTTTCAGTGCTACCCTGTTGAAATGCTTACGTGTGTTTTCACAGCACCTTTGTAAATTGCTGTACAAATATCTCAAGCAAACACTAATCTGCTAGAGACAAATACTGTATGTATTTCTACTAATGGGCAAGTGAAAGACACAGACGCTGATGTTGAGAAAAGTCAACACCAGAAAAATGTTTCAGGTACTTAACCTCCCTCACAAAACCTGAAAATCTGAAACATACTATCCTGTACCCATTTTACAGGCAAGTAGACTAAGGCAAGACAGAGTTTGCTTTAACTGAGGGTGAGCCAGTGAGCAAGCCCTGGAAGCAGACCTAGACAGCCTTTGCCTCCACCTCACTCAAGCACCAGCTCATTCCACGTAAGGCTGGAGAATGGGTACCCGACAGGTACCCCATACCTACAGCTATGCCAAGCTGCCCTGGACTTTCCAACAATTTGGCTTTGGGTTATTCTCATTGTTGCCTTCTGGAATGTCACAAATGAAATTTTGGCTAGCCCTAATGACCACAGGAGCCACCACTGTTCACATACAGTTTCCTTAGGAGGTAGCCCAGGCAAATGAAGTCAGATGAATGGAGGGGTGACCCAAATATATCCCTATTTTTGTACATTTTTTCAGGAGAAGCTTAATCAGATTGAAAGCTGCTTTTGTAGGCTTTCATAGGAAATGTCTTTTAACAAAAAGGGGAGGGGGGTATTCACAGAGAGATGGCAAGAACAGAAAACGGAGGTTTGAAAGACCCACCAGGAGAGGGAATTCAGCCCACTTATATTAAATCAGCTGTTATTTTTTCACTCCTCCCCCTCCCCCCAAGTATTGGGTACCCAAAAAGAAAGTGATATGAATCCATTTTCAGTACTGATTCCTTTTAATCCCACAGATCAAAAACATCCTACAGTTTCCAAATGCTTTTTCATTCTAAAGGTAAAACATCTCACAGGAAGATGTAAGGGGTAAGTCTTTCCAATCACAGATTTTAAACTCCATCGCTTGCAAAATATAATGAACTTTAAAAAAATCATACAGGGCCTAAATCCTGAAGACAATGTTTTTTTTTCCATTAATACCTAAAGCAGCGGGATTGTGCACAGAGTAATCAATTGCCCAACAAGGCCCTAGGAACACAATCAAGGAAGGAGGCTACAGGAACATACAATATTTCACATTTAATAAATGGTCTTTTGAGATTACAGCCATATAGAGTAACAACAGACAGCAAGACCATAACGCTAAAGTAGGGATTATACATGTCTGTCTGTCTGTCTGTGGGGTGGAATTTTAAGCAATCATTTTCATATTACCTGTCAATAATCAGCATGCTTTGGCAGTTTCACAGTTTGCTTCAATTTAAATTCTTATTCCTTAAAAGCATAGTAAAGATTATTCTATCTTCAAGGGGGCGGAGGGTGGGGAGAAGGAGGCAACGATGTGTCTTTGATAGACTAATCAGACTGACTCCTAACAATACCTGTCTTGTGAAAGCTAAGGAATTATGATAAAATATTTTAAGTACACCTTTGCTGTCAAATACTATCTTCTTTCAGTATTTATTTTGCTAACAGTGTTATTTACAGCAAATTTAATAAAATAAAATTTGACCAGTTTCATTGCTGCATTTTAATCAAGTTTTAGCCTTAAAATAATGCAGAAACATGTTGTTACTTAATAAGCAGAAAAACTTCCAAAAGGCAAAATTTCTACGGCGTATTCCCTTTCTCCTCCAAATTAAGTATACAACTATAATCTTTTTATAATTACAATAGTCAAAGGATTGTGTGCTCAAGCAAATCATATTGCAAGTGACGACTGCAAGAGAAAGCTGATTTTGCCTAGGTTCTTCCCACCACCTTCATCAATTTTCTGGTCAGATTCTTCCTTCTCTTTCTCTCTCCCCTTCTTCTTTCCTTCCAAAAAAAAAAAAAAAACCAGACCCTCTACCTCTCTTCTCTTCTGTCAGTCTTTCTATTGTTAAATCAAAAATAGGCTCAGATTGCTCTCTCAACCTGTCCTCTGGGTGGATATGCACAAGACCCTGGGCACAATATGTTCATCTAAAAATTAGGGAGACTGTTCCTACTTTTTATACCACTCTCAGCACAAGTCTCAGGTTCTTAATCACAACCTGTATCCCCTTTTCATTTTTAACCAGTGGCCCACTCATATTTCAGTTCAGTTCAAGAAATAAAATGATTGTTTCACCATTCTCAATCGCAACAAATTATAATCATTAATGCTCAGCTTTGATTTCATTCTCATAAAGTACCTTATCAGTGGGCTGCAGCTGCTTTCCTGAATTCAGAGAAAATACCAATTATTAATTATAGTATCGTATATCACCCATATATATGATCATTTATGTATATATCAGTCTGCCTAGATTACATTAACATGCTAGTTCTCTGAACCGGTGGGATGGGGGGAAATGTGTATGGGAAGGGGGAAAGGTATGGATCTTATTTGATTACAGTTCCATTTAGCATAGAAACTATGTTAAGATTGTTCTACTACCTTTATAAAATTAAGATCTTATGTTTTAGTTGCGTTTTCTACTTTTGCCTTTTCTTGCCAAATAACAAATAACTTGAATGAGAACTGATTTTCAAATAACTTTTTCAAAAGAGAAAGGTTGTAGTTATGCTTTCCAGTATCCCACACATACACATTAGGTAGCTTTCTCCCCTGGAGTGCCAGAAAAAAAACATGCATTCCTTCTTGCTACAAATCTTTAAATCTGAAAAGAAGAGGCCACATGAATAGGAAAGCTCTTTATAGAATAAAAAGCATGGGGTGTTATTAAGTAGGACTGTAAGCCCTATTCTATTCATAGTAATTAAAGGATCAGATCAGGTTAATGTGAGGACCTAGGTCAATAAAGTACTGTAGGTTCACCCTTTTTAATCCTTCTCAATCCTATAGACTGGGTTTCTGACTGCTCTGTTTGACTCACAGAACTATTATAGGTGACAAAGATGTGCAGAAAATCATTAAGAAAAGGTGAGATTTATATCAATCCCACCATGCATTTTTGAGCATAAGTGCCAGGAGGTCCTTGGAGTGAAGTACATGGCAAACTTCAGGACTGGCCGCTTCCATGCTATACCTTTTTCACTGCACTAGCCATTAAAATAACTATGTGGAAAAAGTTCAGAAAATATTTTGGTTCTGATGAGTAAATTCATAGCGCTTTAAATATTTTAAAAACAGCACTCCTACCTGCACATTGCCCAGCACAGCAGAGGAACCAGAGTGGGTTTTTGGGGTGAGGGAGGCAAAGGTCTGTGGGGCACAGCCAGCTGAGCTGCAGGAAAGTTGAGCTGAAGACATGAGGATTGCCCTGCCCTCCCTAGGTGTAACTGCTGAAGAAGTCATCTAGCCCACTGCAGCCAGGTATCTGGTTGGAATACCTGTTTTGAAGCAGTCTGGAGGATTCCCAGCCCCACACAAGCACATGTCAATCACACAGGCCCAGCAAAGGATTTGTCCCATAAAGCACTGCGTGGACTTTGCAATGTACTCAAGATTAAGCTGATGGCTCTATCTGTAGGCCCAGACCTGTGTAACAAACACGCCCCAAACTCCTCCTGCCCCTCTGCACTCCTCTCTGCAAAATCGCAGTACCTTGCATATCCATAGTAAAATCCCTCCTGGCTTCAGTGAGGAGAGGGTTTCACCATCTCTTGCTCTCTTTCTGACCAACATTTTGATCCAAATTTCTGCTGTTAATCAACAGGTAGTGCTGTCAGTAAAGAATAAATCTCATCACTTTTTACCTCTCCTCTGACTCTATAAAACCCTCCTTGCCCAAGGTATGAAATCAGTGAGGAACTGTGCTTTACAAAACACGTGGCCTAACAAAGAGGAAGATTCTGACATTACATGTCAAGTTATGGTTAGTGAAAGAGCGAAAAGAAAGACTCCTCTAACAAATGCAGATTTTCTTTTGCCAAAGGACTACTCTACTTATATTTATCTCACGGTATATACTCAGTTTTTTTTCCCTTCTGCAAAATGATCAAACTATTGTATTTTACAGAAAACAATAAAATTCATTTGAGAAGATCTTACTTTATTTTACATTCCAACAGGCTTTCTGTATGCCTAGAAATTAATTAAAAGACATACAGTGCTGCTTTGATAGAAGGGCACTATAGGAAGGTTTTACTCAACTCTCTACAAAACTTACAGATCTTAAAAAAAAAAAAAAAACATTAATTAGGTCTTTTAATTCTTCCTTTAGAATATATCTATTCTAAATTATAAGATGGATATGTATACATTCACATACTGTATCCTATATCCTATGTATTGTTTATTATAGATATCTATAAAATGGCTGAAAACAAATGGAAAGATTACTTTTTCTATTAATTTCCATGAGCTTCTGGAGTAATTTCTGCATAACTAGTGATATCATCTCATTTTAATGGAACATCTCCATGAAACTTAGAAGACTGGGAGTTTAAATGACTTGCTGTATGATTCAGAAAATAATAGGTAAATTGAAACCACAGAATTTTAAGAATTCAGTCTTAATAAAAAATGCTGTACTTTCTGTTTACATGCGATAAATTAGTGCAAGAGAAAGTTAAAGCTCTGGAGGAAAATGTTTGCCCTCTACATTTTCTTCTTTCCCTATCTCTCTGAACAGTTTATTAAATCTTTTTTAAGACCCAAACAAACAAACAAACAAAAACTGAAGTCTTTCCTCCACTTTGGTGTGGAAAGACTGATTCCTTTAAAGACTGAGGCAGAAAAGAGAGGAGGAGAAAAGAGAGGACAAACCATTATGAAAGCAGAGGTCATCCCAAGAAACAGAGAAAAATAAAATAAAAATAACAAAAGAAAGCACCAAAAATGTTAGTATTTGAATGATGTGAACTCTGGTAAACGCCAGCATGCAATATGGCAAAAACGAATCAATCAGTTCAGCTTAGTTCAGCCTCTGCAACTGGCCATCTGGCGCGAAATCAACCAAATGTAGCCCTGCATATTCATCTTCATTTTCACAAATACTCAGGAGAATGTCATTCTAGGGCAAAATAAAATTAAATCACCATAATTTTTAAGACATCTTTTCCTCTCATGCTCTCTGGAGATTAGCGTGTTTATGTGAGAATACTCATTGCTATTGGGCTAGCAGGTAATTTCTAAGGGGGTACAATCTTACATTTAAAATCATATTTCATTTCACTTCACATGTTCGGGATGCTTAAGCATGGATTATGCTGTAAACATGCCCAAGCAAAACTTGCACAGGAAGTTACTGTGGATACATTGACAGATTTGTTCCCAAGGGTCAATAGAGAGGAATTCTGCATTTACCTTCCAGAGCCATCACCACAATGCACCTGTGTGACCTGCTGATGATGTAGGATGTGCTAGATGTACCTAAGGGGAAGTCTCGGCACTTAATCCTTAAAGCAGATAACAAAAAGGGACAGAAGATGCAAGGCCAGAACCAAATATCAGCTGTGATTAAGACTGTTACTGATTTGGTAGACTTTTTATTTATACTAATCAAAGTGATGAGCACAGGATAAAATAAGAATCAATATGAATAAGAGCAGGAGAGAGAAAATGAGTACAGGCAATGTATAAAGCATGCATGTGTCACGTTAAACTTAGAAGTTACACCATGCACAATTCTTTATCCAAACAATTACCAGTCAAGATAGATTATTTTGTGTTTTTTCTTTCAAGTGCTTGAATTAAAGTCTAATCATACTCCATCCAAAAGCCTTATCCTTAAGTTTATTTATTTATTTGATTGGCTTATATGGCCCCCAGAGTTGGGTTAGTTGGTTTGTCTGAGGCTGGGGCTATGAGGAGGAGTCTGATACGGTTTTGAGGTTGTTTATTGCATTTTGGCTTTCTTACAGCCTTTAAAGTTTGTTGCATTTTCAGAGATTGAGCAAAAGTTACAAGAAGTTTTGCTAACATCATTTCACAAGCATATCTTCTGATGCTGATATTAAAGAAGATAATAAAGATATAGAAGTTATAGAAGACGTAAAGAAAACTGAATGTGCTTCTGTTGATCCTGTCTGCTCTTGTCCTAGAACTGTCCCACTTCATTTGATAAGAGACAAACAAATGCCCAGCTCCATTTGAATAAATGTGTTAAGCAAATGTTAAACAAGATGCATCAAAAGGCAGTAAGTACATTACAACCCGAGGCCGCTAGGACGCTCTGGCTGAACATGGAAACATGTTTCCACTCAGACAGGGAACATGAAATAGCTAAGGCCGGTTAATCTACTTCTATCTATCAGTCTTAAGGATTTAAACTAAAGCCCATCACCATAGTATCTGACAGAAATCCTTCCTCATCTATTTACTTAAGGTATATACAAACCCATTAACTCTAAAAATGCCTCCTGTAAAACCTAAATACAATATACAGAATGAAATATGCTTTTACTGACTGAATATTTCTTTTGAATGTTTAAAAATATTTGTTTTATTTTGTTCTGTGGTTTTCAATTTGTTTTTCTTAACTGGAAAAGGTCAGAATTACATTTATTCTTTTTGATTTTGAAACCTTGATTATATTTAATCAATTGAAATAGATTTCAGACAGTGTGCAACAATATTTTTATTGCATTTTCACATCTGTCTGAACTTTTATAACCACAAAACAAGCATTGTTTAAACAAAGTATACCACATGCACACACACCCCCAAAAAAAAAAAACCCACACACAAAAAAAAGCCCACACACCTAAAAGACAAATTCTTGGCAAACATTAGACTTAATCTCTTCCAGTCCTCATTTCTATTCAGATATCACTGTGCTCACAAAAATTGCTGCATTTCTACTTATGATTGTTTATTTTAGTATGTCACCAAAAAAAAGAAGTATTTACAAGAAATAAAGTAAGCTGTTACAAAATGTTTTATATTTGTTCTTCCATTTTTACACATCATCATTTTGCTGCTTACATATTGGTGTATTAGCAAGATGACAACTCTGTTTTTATACTAAAAACAGCATTTATAAAGCATGCCACGTAGAATTCAGAATGTCTAATTCTGAGGCTGCCGTTGCCAACTATGTGACACCAAATCCATGTTTTATCTTCAGGCATAGAGAGGTTTGAAATAAATATTTTGCACTGTTCAGAGGAAAAGCTGATGCATCACATCGTAACTTCATGGAGCGCCCTTACACCAACAGTCCAAACTTATGTAACTGGCTACAGTAGTGGCTTCAGCAGCTATAAACTACAAGACCAGACTTACGCATGTCAGATTTGACCTTCTGCTAAAGATGACTTCCCTTACTAGTTTTACTTGCTCAATCCTTCACAAGAATAAGAAAAATAGCTTGCTTATCTTGTGAATGCTATACTAAAGCTTAACGTTATGTCTTAAATATGAACATTTTTTGCTAACACACTAGTTTCTGCTTCTTAACAGAGAGATCCTAAGATCTAGAAGAGTATGTTCTTCCGCCAGGTTCATTTCAGCATAGTCAAAATATCTATTTGTAGTTATATTTTTTTTACTTGTTTCTATTGCCTATAAGCCAGTACAATCATACATAATACAGAGTATACCATATGCTACAAAACTGAATGATAATGCTCTAAGAATACTAGAAACTCAGTCATATATTATAAAGCATGATAAAAAAGCTGTACAATAATTTTTACTGTAATGGTGCCAGTATTTCAGTATTTAGTAGCCTTTTCTCCATAACCAAACATGTTTTAACTTTCCCAGCTTGGGAGAAATTGTAAAACTATTATTCACTCAACATGACAGTACTAGCTTACTTCATAAATATAACAATTTTAGCTTTAAAATTTGCTATCCATGCAATATTAGTTATGATTTTAATTAATTACTTTATATACACTGCAATAAAGTCTTTGAACATCTTAGCAAAAGGAGCTCATTAAAAGAGACAGTTTGCAAACCTAACAGAGGAAATTTTAATCTGTGTTTTATTAATATTTGGACTACAAGTACAACTCTTACCTGTTATATTCAGCCTTTCAAAGTCTGTTGAACACAAACTTGGATCATATCACAGCATCAGAGAATGGTTGAGGTTGGAAGGAACCTCTGGAAGTCATCTGGTCCAACCCCCTGCTCATGCAGGACCACCTAGAGCACGTTGCACAGGACCATGTCCAGGCGGCTTTTGAAGATCTCCAAGGAGGCAGACACCACACCTTCTCTGGGCAGCCTGTGCCAGTGCTCCATCACCTTCATAAAGTCCTTCCTGTTGTTTAAACAGAACCTCTTATGTTTCAGTTTGTGCCCATTGCCTCTTGTTCTGGCACTGGGCACCACTGAAAAGAGCCTGGCTCTGTCCTCTTTGCACCCTCCCTTCAGGGGAGGATGTTTATGGACATTGACGAGATCCCCCCTGAGCCTCCTCTTCTCCAGGCTGAACAGTCCCAGCTCTCCCAGCCTCTCCTCATACAAAAGGTGCTCCAGTCCCTTCATCATCTTGGTGGCCCTCCACTGGACTCTATCTAGTATGTCCATGGTTTCCAGTATGTCTATGTCATGTAGATTTTAACTTGGGCTAAATCCTCATCAACTTTACTGAGTGTCCAATGAGAAAGACCACTGCTCAACACTTCAATGCAGTAAGTGATGGACAACTATCAGCACCCAGCAGGCCTGGGCCCAGTGCCTTTAACGTATTTTTGAAGCTGTGATATCAGACAAGCCTATAGCATTTTTTGCTGTTGTCAAAAACAGTATCACTGGCCAATAGGATGCCCATTACTAGGTGATTTCCTAAGAGACCTTTTCTAAAGGTCCTTCCTAAAAGACCCTTGGAACAAGGGTCCGTTTCTAGTGATTACCCTAGCTCAGATAACCGTCCTCTGCCCAAATATTATCATTCTTATAAAGTGTTCAAAACAGGGATATAGTCAGTTAGTACAGTAAGTTTACTGTTAGGTCTTTGCTAACAGAAGTAGACTGCTAACTTTACCAAAGATTACCAAGACACTTCCAAAAACGTTGCAAAATTTAAAATCGATCATGTTACTTGAGTTTATAATATGATTGAAGTTTAAAATGTTACTATTTCCTATAAGCCATGCCATTTAGTAATCAAATGATAGTTAAAATAAGTATAAAAGCCTTAGTGATCATAACAAAAGGTGACATACAGCCTTTCTCCCCCAGGCAGCAGGTGCAAGAAGAAAAAAAAAAAAACATTTAAGGAATCAAATAGTCTGAAGTAAAACATATCACTACAGAAACATTTGAGATGTTTTCCATAAGACCAACTACATTTGAAAATTAAACAGAACAACGTCACTTTGTGTTGCCCACTACAAAAGCCTCAAGGATTTATTCCCATATTGGTTAGACCAGTGTTATTGTGAAGTAACTACTCATACAAACAGAAACACTTCAGATTTACATTAGTGTGTTAATGAAGTAAGACTTTGGCCCTGAGATTTAGCTCTTTCATTAGTAATTTATACTCTCATTAGGGATTTATAGAAATGGGAATCCAGGCTCAAATGCTAATTGAGAATTGTCAGTTGTAAATAAGTGCTAACAAGATAAATTTGCTCCTGGTCACATTGAACAGAGATTTTAGCAAAACAAAACTCCTCCTTTAATACAAAAGAAATCTCAAGCTGGTAGGATGCAAGTAACTCCACTGCTCTGACTCATAGACCCTCATGATCTGACCTGTCACTCCCCTCCTCTCCTGCCAGCTCTCCCAACCTCTGCAGCATCCTTCAGCCTCCAACCTCCAACCTCTTCAGAGGGTGGACGTGGCCAGGACTCTGTGTGTGAGATATTTAGTCCCTTTGAAGCTCCTTTGTGCTCTAGAGCTGGGGCTAGTAGGGACAGAGTCGTGGAAGAACCCCCTGTGAGCATGTGGGATGTTGTGTGTGATCACACAGGGAGTTGTGTGTGGTCATGCAGCCCGAGGGCTCACAGGTCAGCCAGCCTGCTGGTCACGCCAACTTGAATCCATACAGAGGTCATCTCCCTCAGCCAAGCCTAACCACACCAGCTGCTTACATACCAAATCCCACAGAGAAGGCGGCCAAACAGGTCAGAGAGGAACCAGAGCATACTTGGGCAGCTTTCTTATTTGTATGACCAGGGTACCAGACCCAGGTCACTTCAAAACATGCAACCACCAGTCAATCTAGATTTGGATTAAACCATGTTGCTGAGGTAAGATTTCAGTCTCTCAATACCCAGTGGAGATGGGTTCCCAAGAGTAACTTGAGCTCTGCCCACTAGATATAGTTAAGCTTGAGTGGTATGGCTTAGCTCACATTTCCAGCTAAGCTCTATTTTAATTTTAAACCAAGATGATATATAAATTCCAAGAAAGGGATGTTAACTCCTGGATGACAGATCTGACATCAGTAAAACTGAAACAGTAAAATTGAAAATTGTCCTCAGTGTCAGAAAGCAAAACTTAGATTTAATCTTCCTCTCACCCCACTTTCACTTACCTGCCCCCAAGAAAAATAAATCCTTCCTTACTCTCCATATCTTTCACACAGAGAAATGATCTCCACGCACCCAAAAAAAAGTGAACTCCACATAAGAGTCTAGCCATCACTAGAAACCATAACCAATGCACAAATTTAGAGTGGTTGCATATTATTTTCTTTGAAAATGAATTCAACTTAATCTAGTGAATTGCTGTAGACAGCTATTAAGAAGCAAAACAAAACAAAGCATTTTATGTATTTAAGGAGAAAAAAAAAAGAGAAATTGGCAGTTTTGTTTGTTTGTTTGTTTGTTTTAAGAGAGACATCACTAAGTGCTTTCAAAACCCACTAACCAAAAGATAAAAAGAGGGAGGACATTTTCCAAAGTTATAGGGACTCACAAACATGGTTGTCAGCTTTTCAGAAAAAGATTTTCAAAGGGCCATGAAGAAGTGTGGTAGCAAGAGATGGACTGGTTGTCCACCAGGCACTACATATCTGTCACCTGTGTTTCCAGATAATCTTCCTTAGCAGCCCCCGTCTTGATGTAAAGACCCTAAGGCTCTCTTAGCATATCCCACCATGAGCAAAGGATAATTTCTTGTTTCTATTTCGCTTGGACATCACTTGTCAGATGATACAATGCAACAATGTATGGTATAAACTTTCATAAGCTAAACCTATTTTTTTTTCCCCCGGGTTGTCTGTCTCTTACCGTCATCTTTTATGCCTTTGCCATATCCTAATGCACCTATTCTTCAATGCCCATTTTTTCCCTCAAGTTTTCTATTATACTAGTGTGCTCCAGGGTCACAGCCTCAAGTACAAAGTAAAAGGAGGTGAAAAGAAACAGAAAACTGCACTATGCCCCTTCATTGATCATGCTCCTCCAGGTGAAGTGCTGCTCTCCTTGGCACAGGCATAGATACACCAAGGCTTTTCTCAACCTGCCCCAACCAGAGAATAAAATATTAGGCATGGGATGTCTTATTTCAGCCAAAACAAAGAAGAAAGATAAAAAGAGAGGGAGACACCAATATTCCTTAGCTTAAATCTGATGAGTATTTATATAACTCTTCCAGGTCAACTGTGCACATTGTTTCTCAGCTTCTCCTTGTTTCCTGAACTAGGGAGCCCTTAGGTTAACAGCCTCTAGATTTTACTGTGTCCCGGGGAAGAAGAGGTCATGGAGACAAAAGCAATAGCCAGAAGCACTGAATTAAAGTCTCACCTCCCCACCATACTTCTTGTGTGACCTTGAGCAAGCTACTTGGGCTGAGCATCTCAAAGGAAGTCTGACACCCAAGCTGATTTCAAGGGGAGTCAGACACGTGTCCTGCTGAAGTCACTTTCATGACTCTCCTTGGATTAACAGAATACTGTTCTCGTTTTACTTTCTAAGAAGAGGGGACTCAAGTGCAGTGACAAAAAAATGTATTCTTTTTTTTTCTTTTACCTCATTGGGGATATATTAAAAAAANNNGGAATAAAAAAAAAAAAAAAAAAAAAAAAAAAAAAAGATGCACTTAACTTGAACAGAAATCAAGTCAGTAGGAATGAGGCAAGACGAGCCTGTCTGGCTCTGTAGAACCCTCTGTAGAGCTAAAGAAACCCTGCCTACTGCATTGTACCTTAGTTTGTACCTATTCCATTGTACCTTAATACCAAAGTGCACACACCACCTCTCTTAGTTTACTCTTCTTTAAATGCTAGTTTCCCAATCTTATTTCTTTTTATTATTATTGTTTACATCTATATATATATATATATATCCTATTTCAACCACTTTCGTAATCTTTTTAATCTTCTTTTCTTACACTTCAAGTCTCTCTTTCTCTGCACGTATCCCACAGCAAAGCTTACACTCCCTTTTCCCAAGGTGCCCAGACTCTACGGTCCCCTCTCCATCCCTCCTGCCTCTCAGCCTGACGTTTTGTATAGCTGCAGTTCTCTCCTTTTGTACCTCACCTCTGCCAACTAAAAAAAAAATAATAATAGTCCTGGGAAACAAAAGGACAATATTTTTAAATCAATCATTTCAAACGGACTTGTCTTCTACTTTTGTGCAGTTCCACACATACATTTGTGTCTGGATATCTTCTGACTTTTAAAAAGCATCACTATGAAAAAATAATGCACTGCTTTCATGCCCTTAAAATCATTTAAGTGTCCATTTCCAAGGGAAGGTCACATTCTGGAAGAGAAAAATGAGCAACGGTCAGGAATAAAGTGACCATTTTACAATAATGTTAGTAATTTTTTTTTTATTATTTTCAATTTTGAATGCCAGAAAAGAAGTTTCTACAAGATAACCAGTTTTTATTACCACCCTCAGGGCAAATTGAACAATTACAGAGAAAGATGCACTTGATATTATTGTTATATCATATACATTTTTTATAATGTAAACTTAATATCTGTTCAGGATGGTTATTATTGACTCCAGCCTGAAGAAAGAGTGGTAAAGTTTTCACAGACTCGATCCAGATGCCAGGTGTAACAGAATTCAAATCCTCGTTCTCAGAGTATGTCAAAGTATTAGAGGACATTGTTTGGAAATGATGTGAAGAACAATTTTGTGTTTTGTACAACTGAAATGATGCAAAAAGGGAGGAAATGAAAAGTGCTAAGGGGCTGACCACTTTGAGAGTCTTTCTGCCTTCAAGATGGCTTATTTTTCTGAGATAAGTTCACAGAAGATCATACCTAGGTAAGAATGCAAATTCTTTCTACAGGTTTTCTATCAATTCGCATTTCAGGGAACAGAATAGAGAAAGCAATGTTCAGTTACATCCATTTGTACATCCATGAGCTATTTAAAAAATATATATCTAGAACTTATAGAGCTCAAAGACTTTTTGGGCCCCTTGTCTGAGGTAGACCATTGATCTCTGAGAAATCAAAACATTTTCAATGTTCCACTACGAAGAGACCAATCTAATAGCTTAAAGTCCAAGGGCTTCAGCCTCTCAGCAATGTCTTTATCATACTGTCCCTTTCCCACTCCTTCCAGCAATAACAGCTTATGCTATGTTACTCTGCTGCTGTTGATTAGTTCTCCACGGAGCAGGATATGCCAATTATTCATGTGCAGAGCTGGGGGAGTTTTCTTCAGTGCACAATCCATATGCCAAAAGTATTGTTTCATTTATGCTGGATTCAGTAAAATTCCCCAAATTATTTTAGTTAGGGAACAACTTTCAGGAACTGAGAAATTTCAAGAAGAGTGCTACAAGAATGATAATCTCTTTTTAATTCCAGCACCAGCACCAATTCCAGAGGTACAGGCATCCCCCAATGTGACAGGAAACTCACGTACATGCTTCCCTACCTACCATGATGCTATCAAAATTTGGCGGGGAGTCAAAGAAAGACATATTCCTCAGTGATGTGGGTTCACGTGGCATAAATAACTAAACTTTCAGTGCAACAGAAACTCCCTTGTCAGGTGAGCATCCTTATAACTCCAGACTAGAGCTATTCTCACCTACTGGTCACAACTTCTCAACTGGCATTTCAGTATTTGATGCAAAACAGAACCAAGCTCAAGCTTTTGTTTCAAAGCCCTGCCCCAACTCACTGGACAGTGGGTTCGAGCCTGTCACTTGTGTTTTAAGGAGCCATACAATCAAGTTCTTATGCTCCTGCACTGAAGTTAGACCCAAATTCTGCATGTTGTCTTCTGAATTTACTGCATTTATTGGAAGCTCTGCAGTACCTTTAAATACACAAATGAATACACACATGGAGTGCTTGCACACTTGGGAAGTCATGGGCCACAGCTTAAGCCACAGCTTAAGCCTCTAGGATAAATGTGATAGCTGGATGCTATCTTAAAAAGAAAAAAAGAAAATAGCCAATGGAAAAAAATACATCACCAACTGAATTTTCATGTTTAGGACTATGTTAAATTCCACTTAGAAGGGGAAAATATTACAGCTCTCAGAACTATTGCTTTAGAGGATTCTCAGGAAAGGCGACAATGTTGCACCACTTCCTCTCAAGTCATGCTTTCAGAATCTCCCTGCTTCCATAAGAGGACCTCCTGGTGCAGCTTAATTTGAGCTCTCAGTGTGACACAGTGACTGGAAGGATCGCTGGGTCTATAAGCAGGGGGAACAGCAGAAGAAGTAGAGAAAGCATTAGTACCAGGCTTACAGTGTGTGGTGTTAACCAGATGGTTACTGGAACTCATCTTGGGCTGTGGTATCCACGTTTGAAAGACAATGCTAGAATGAAACTACTGTGCAGAAGTAGGCTTACCCTCCTGAGCTTATCCTGTAACACGACAGAGGTCATTTAATCTATAAAGTCTTTATACAGACTTGTATGGACACTCAACTCCTACTGAAACTCTCACTGTCTAAAAGATGTGCTCCGTCCTGGATGGATTGGGATTTCAGGGTAAAATTCTACACTGTGTTATGTGAGGTTCCAAAGCATGATCATAACAATGTCTTCTGTACAAAAGAGCAAGATTTATAATCTGCAAAGCACAGATTCTGGAATATAAGTGGCTTTATCTATAATCTTGCGTCAGATTGTATAGTAGAGGGGAACTGCAGTAAATGCTGTTTGATCCTTGGCACCTCCTCTCCTGCAGAGACCATTTACAGGCACGCTTAGCTCAGTTCATATTTTCTATCCTTGATGGGGAGAAACAGGGGATGCTGCTTCCTGAGAGATTTTCATCCCTGCACGTGCTGGGCAGATTTTAAGTTAGTTCTACTACCCTGTGCTTGCTCGCAAGAGCTGCCATTTCATAGAGTAGCCATTTTCAGAAACACCTTTCATTCAGTATCTCATTTCTTAACCATTTCTCAAACAATGCTCACCTTCCTATGGTATTTCCCAGGATCTGACAGAAGTTGGAAAATTCTTATCTTCAACCTTAGACCCTACATTTAACCAACCCTCAGACTCCGTTTCTGCCAGTAGCCACTCCTGACAACACCACCATTTCCATAGCAATGCAGGTGCGGGGTGATTTAATTTGGTCAGTCAGTAATCACCTCATACAGTAACAACCAGCTACATGAGAGGCTATTACAATAACCATCTGGCAACACTGTCCCACATACATTGTTCATTGGGGATATATCAATTGACCGCAGTGAATACAGTCCAATTGCTTAGAAGCTGGGATTAGTCTCAACTTGCTTTAGTTGACAACATTGTATTTATCAATTCAGTGTTTCTCACTCTAAACCTCACCTTCTACCCACAGTTGTTACCAGGGAGTCCATGAGGTGGGAGAGTTCCCCCTGCTTGGTTTCATTCTGTCACCCACCACTGGAAACTATGGAACCTTGACAATTTTTACTTTGTCATATTAACTATCTCGAATCATACCAAGTTACTATATCTGGGTTAACAATATCCTCTTTTTGAGTTAGTATGACTACAACGAATTTAAAAATATTATTACTAGAAAATGCAGAAGTTAGCGCTCAACTATACCATGCAACAAAATAGTACTCGGTATATAGAACTTAGTAGTGTAACACAAATTATCGAATCTTGCCTTAAAATAAACCAGGTGTTTAAAAAAGTACTGTAGGGACTACTCACATGATTAGTTCCCATTTAAAATCAGTATGACTTCGTGTATGAAATAAAGCAAGTGCATTTACCCAAGGTATCATATGGGGATACATGACTGTAGGATATTCAGAAATCAACCTTGTTAGTATCAAGGTGGAGCCTTCATTTCCTTTTCTGATCCTGTCTCTTTTAGTTTCTCCTTTTGAGAAACCATTTCCCATTTAAATGAATAAAATTATTAATACAATTTATTCCACCATGAGGTATAATAGGTACCTCAGGGAAAAGATAATTAGAGAAGAAACCTACCTCACAGAGTTTGTGGTCTACAATGGTTTTCTCTCATAAAAATATTAACAGCCTGTACACATTTTACAGCCTGCTTCTGAGAGGTGCTGAGTGCACCTATTAACGCAACGACAAAGGTTTTTTAACTAAGGCAGAATCAGGTTTTAAAAAGTCCCACCCTAGTTAGACCAGATCTATTCCTTCAACTTATACAGTTGCTTTTAGGAAAAGTAGGGTCTCACATAAGTAAGCATTGTCTTTTTTTTTGTCCATATTCAAGCACTTATCTATATAATGATCTATAGACCGTTACTTATCATTACTTCTAACCTCAACTTTAACAAATTCTGTCTGAATACCAAAAATTACAAAAGTTTACAAAAAATAAAAATAAAAAATAGAGGCTTGGGGGAAAAAAAAAAGGGGGGGGGGGGACTATATTTGATCACTGGCCATTTATACAACACATAATGTATCTTTTACACTGACCGACTAGGTAAATATTATCACCTGAAGTAAGGTTTTCAAGTTTGTTTCCAACATTATTTATAGAACTTGTTAAAGAATATATCATCCCAAAAGAGAAGCAAAGCCTTATTCTGGCAAATCTACACCCTGAGCAAGATATCACTCCTCTACTAGATTGAGCTCTTATACTTGATAGTTGTAGCCCTTTCCCTATGTGCATCAAAGGAGCAAACACGTGGCTGACCAGTGCTAATTCCAGCTAAATGTCCCCTAGTAGGGCAGCCGGAGTGCAGACTGTAACATTGAGATCAGCACCAGCTCTCCAGCTTTAAACACTCAGCACAGAACTGCTATGCAAATCATCAGGAGTTCTTTAACCCTACAAAACAATATGAGAGACAGTTACCCAGCCCACCACTGCTGGTGGGATGTTCCTCTGGGCTTGGCAGACCTCATGCACACAATGCCAGCACCAGGCTCTTCTCTTCTCTTACTCTGTGACTAGGCCTGGTCTTCCCTTTACAGAGCTCCTCCCAGCCTTTCCAATGGTGTCTGTGTATGTATATATACATATATACCATGGTTGAGGTCAAAGATGAAACTCTTCAGGTAGCCACATTCCTCTGTGATAGCTCACACAGAGTCCTGCTCCTGTCCTGCAAACTGACCTTCCCTGGCACCCCTGGTACCCCAGATGCTAAAGTTTGTGGAAAGCATGGCTTGTAGCATGCTCTATTTCTTCACATTATTGAAGGGGTATGCCATGCAACCCTTCTTTCTACCAGGCTTTCCTCTTGTCAGACTATATACATGGGTTAAGGAGGAAAAAAATAAATAAATCACCTCACCTGTGATGTGAACCTCAAAAGCAAACCTCCGAAACAAATTCTGCTCCTGACAGTCAGGTCTTCTAACCTCTCTCCCTCGTTCTCCAGTAGGCTAAAGCAGAGAGAATACTTGCTTACCTATGTCAAACCAGCATCTGACTGTTAGTTAATTAACCTTTGTAGATGTAAGATTCTAGAAAATTATAGAAAAGAAAATGCGGGAAGACAGAACAATTTGAAAGAAATAATTTATATAGGTAAAATCAATGTGACAGAGAGATATTTCAGATAGTAATGCTAGAATGGAGAAAAAAAAAAAAAGTGCAATTAGAAACAGGGTATGGTCAAGGATGTTGACCCAGAGAGGGGTACCAAAGAACTGATACCCTAATTTTCAGTAAAGGGAGTAATGTCAGGACTTTATAGCAAGAATGCAGGCAAAGGTCCACATTTTTCTTAAATTGTTAGAGATTTTTGTAGTGGTAATTTTTAAATGGAACATTGGTGTTTGGGGCATTTCACAAAGAACCGGTGTGGAACCTGACTAATCTGAAAGCAAACTTTAAAACTAATCCCAACCATTCACAGAAATTGTTAAAAAATGGCCATCCAGTCTCTCTGTTTGGGCTATCAACCCAAAGGACAGAGGAAGCACAACGTGGACATGACTTCTGAAACTAGTATTTTTAGAGCTGAGTAGGTCTCTGGGATTGATAAAATAAAGCTGGGTGTCCTTGCAGAGACAAAGGAACTGTTATCATTGTACTTACAAACTATTTTAAATCACAGCAGAGAATTAATTTTCTAACCTTGTATCTTCTGTTGTTGTTGGCTTGGCTGCTTCTCAGAATTGGCCTCTGGGGATTCAGACTACTGTCCTGAGCATCAGTCCCCAGCATGCTTGTAGCAACCCGCTCTGTTGTAAAGCATAGACCTGTACTCAGAGATCTAAACATTTTAGGTAACTATTATTTGGCATGAACAGCTAACGGGCTGCCTTTAAAAGGTCCATAAAATTTGGAGGGCATTTACTGGGCTGAATATTACTAAAGAACATTTTGTTTCAAATTGCAGTTAATCAGACTTCATTAAATTAGATGTTTTTTAATAGCACTACGTATTCTCCTTCAGATATACCATCATCACTGTTACCTGGTGTCTCGCAAATAAGTGTTTCAAGACACCCAGTAAAGGCATTAATGAACATGCAATAGATCACATTCTTTCAATGGAACACGCAAAAAATAATTCTTAGTACATGTCATAAAATATTGACCCGTGACAAGCATAAAACCAATACAATGTTTATCCTATGAAGTACTAATTTCTAAAACACAGTTTATTCATTCCTATGTGTGACAGGATTCATCAATTCACAGAATTGTGTTCCAGAAAAAAAAAAAAACACTAAATTTCAATTTGAATAAAATGAAATCATTAAAATCAGCTTGTCCCACAAAAGTTCATATTTTGACAGAAAAAGCAGTTGTTTTTCAGAAATATTTAAATCCTTCCCAAAAACAAATCCCAACAAGAATTACAGATTAAGAGAGAATCACCAGATCTACACCAGAAAACTTAGATCATATATTACTACTAAAATCTATGCCATAACGGCAAGTGAATAATAAAAAATTAAAACCTCATCATTTAACCATTCATCTAGGATATATACTTAAATGCTTTGTTTTAAATGGGGGGAAAGTATAAAATAGAGCCAAATTCAGCATTTTCCATTTACATTTCATCATAGTGTACTGATACCTTACTTTGCCACTAGACATAGAACACTCAGTTGTCAAGAAAATAAAATAGATGTGACCCTTTAAATGTACTGAAATACAATATCAATTAAGTGAATTTTGTGTATGCTTCGTCTTCAAATTTTAATCTCATCTAAGAATCACCACCACACCACCATACAAAATTAAGAAATCAAGATGGAATGGCATGATGAAAAGGTTTTATTGGTTTGGGTTTAATGGTAGTACTGTCACAAGAAACAAGCAAGTTATGCACACTGCTGCAAAGGAACTCTAATTAAGACAGAACACAGTAGAAAGGCAAGCGAGACATAGAATAGATAAACCTAACAGGAAAAAACAAACAAACAAACAAACAACAACAACAACAAAAAACCAACAGTACAGGATAGTTCATTTTATATTTAGAAGGACTTCTACATATAAAGATAGCTGTGCAAATAACAAGCAGAACTGACAAATGGAAAGCATGAGCTATAAATGTTAGCAAAACTTTCTATAATATTTTTCTTAATTGACAAGTCTGTTATAACCACAAAGCTCCATGCCTTCTATTCTCTTACAGAAGGAGAGAATCCTGCCTATCTTGTCTTTATGAAAGCAAAGCACTCCAGTGCATTGAGACTCCTACTTCCAGTTCTACAATGCACCAGGCTGGAAGCTAGCAATGATCTAGAGTTTAGTATTTTCTAGGCTGAACCTCCATGAGCAATAATTCATGTTAGATCAAGAAAGCCTACAAGCAATACAGTATATTCCTGAGCTTTGTCTGCTGATACTTTCTCCCTCAGTCACAGACACACTAACATCACATCTTCGTGCAGAAATCTCACCACTGTAAATTCAGATAGACCTTCTCACTGTCTCAAGTGAACAATAGTAAGACCAGAAAGGGAAGACAATGTTTGTCAGAGTTTTTTAAGAGTAGGTCTTTGAAGATATTTTCTCACTGTAAATGCTTGAACAATGTTGGTTGGTAGTGGACTTATGCAAATTTTGTTTTTTAAATGTATATCAGAATACTCGCAAACTTCAGTTTTTCTTGTAGACCATCTGACACCCATATCATACTGGGTTGAATAACACTATATAATGAGCAGTGAGGAGCACCTACAATCTCCAAACCGTTCTGGGAGAACTACTGATCAAGAGGCAGAACATCATTAATATGATCAAAGATACCTATCAAACACACTATTTTCATGTACACACAACCGCATCATGACCATGTATAATTACAAATGATTTCAGCACCTTCTTGTGTTAGAGTAAGAGTTGCTGACAGCAAAGTCACACAATACTACTTTTAGCTCTGCAGGTGGGCAGTGTCAACTGGCTGCTGTAAAAAAAAAACAAAAAAAAAACAAAAAAAAAACAAAAAAAAAAACATCATAAATGAAATTAATTATTGCTGATACTTTATACACACACACCAAGAATGCAAGAATGCAAGAAAGCAAGAAAGCAAGAAATAATGAATATTTCCAGTTCTGCAGGAAGATTACAAAAGAATAAATAGTTTGACATGCAATAATAACACCCAGTAAAATTAAGAACAATAAACAGACCCTGTTTCATGAACTCATATTTTTCCAAAGTACTGATATTTTCACCTGAGGTATTCAATGCTTGATCTTTCCTGTAGATTATTATTATTTGTAAATTTTATTAAAATACAAAGAAACAAACTTATCTTTTTTTTCTCTGTGTTTTCTCAAGACAGAGTAAAAGTCTAGTCATGTATTTCTGGCAGCATTACAAAAGAGGAGACTGCAGTGTAAAGCCCAGGGAAGAAATGACCCTTCCTGAAGTGTGCATGCTTTGGCTGGGTTAAAAAAGAAGCAACAGCAACTGAAAAGCTGTTTGTGAAAACAGATGAAGAAGGGATTAAATTAATTTCACCCATTTTTTCCCTTTGCATGCACATCCTCCCTGCTTACCAGGGACCTCCTCATTAAACTCACTACTTAAATGTCTCTGTACCCAAAGCCAGTTGCAGTAACAAGAACTTGCATTTGTCCAAGAAAACCTATGAACTGTGCTGAATATTTTTGCACGCCATCTACCGGTTCTTTTTTTCCCAAACCATGACATCTAGAGTTACAAAGCAGTTTTGTCATGAAAGATGTAGTTAGTCGAGCAATTTCAACCTTGCATGAAGTTCAGCCTTTTGCAGCCAGGTTGGAGCACTTCATTGCTACAGCCAGCTGAACTTGGCTGTATAAATTATCAGTTTTGATGCGTTTAAGCAACCAGTCATCAAGTGCACAAGCAAGAGCTTCCCTCCCAACCCCCTGCTCCTGCCCCTGCGAGGAATTACTGACTCCATCCCCACACTCCTCCCCGGGGCTCACCCATCAATGCACAACCTCACTCCTGCTGCATCAGCCACAAACTTTACTCTCACCAGCATCCTCTTCTCAGATTTCCACAGTATTTTAGTGAGGATCTGTGATCAAACTCAACCCCCTACACAAACAACACCCCACACACTGAATTAAGAGCTCTTTAAAGGCTTTTGAATAGTGATTTGATCTCTCTCAGCTATAAGGCTTCATAATAATTCCAGGCCCTCTCCTTAGCTTCTTAATACTGCTAGCTCTCCCACTTCCATGAGCCAGTGTTTCATAAAGCCCCAGCTGCTGCAATCAAGATATCTGCAAGGGAAGCTCAAATCTTGTTTTTAAAGTAAATTTCCAGCCTTTGCAGATGAAAAGTCTGAAAAAAAAAATAAGACTTCAGGCTCAAAAACAGTCAAATAAGCCCTAAATCTGTTATTATTAAAAATAAAATAAAATAAAATAAAATAAAATAAATCAAAGCCTTAGAAAGAATGACTCATTAGTTTTGAATTTTTTAGATAGATAATACTAATTTTTAGTGAACACTTCATCACTCAGATTCCACCTTAAAAAAAAAAAAATGGAAAAAAAAGTTATCAAAACAGCTTTCAAGCTGACCAAGAGATTCAGCCCTTTATCCCCTGCCTCGCCTCCCAGCAGGCCCCCAGCTCATCAGCTGCTGAGATTGCAGGTCCCAAACTCCGGGTCTGCAAGGAGCTGATGCCTTCCAGCAGGTAGGCTGGCTTCAGCCTGCTCTTAAAGGGACAGTTTGCGGCAGGCCTTTGAGATAAATACCTTTATTAAAACACTTGACAAAATCTCCATGAAGGTCCAGTGGTGCTGTGCAGAACAGGACAGAAAACTTGTGGTGGGAATAACAGGGAAAGTACACTCAGTCTGTCTGCGTCAGTTTTTGCTGTCTTCCACAGTGCTCTGCCTATTCCATGCTCTTATTTATTGAATATGCATCTACACCCAACAAAGTGTGCTATACTTCTATCACAGTTTTAACTAATTATTCTGTACCTATTTTTGACAAAAAAACACCTTCAGTCATGGCATCAGTACCATTTTCCGGAGTGGATGAATAAATATTTCTCTTAGGAGGTAAACACATCCTTTTTCCCTGCATTTAAACATAGCATACTTTCTCCTAAATGAATATTACCTTTATATTCAGTACCAAGAACCAGACTTACTAAAAGAAAAAACACGCTGATGTTTTTACATGTCCAAGTTTAAAAGCCAAAAACCAAGATATGTGTATGCAAGGTCTTTTTTTATCAGTCTATACTGATACATATATGCAAACAACTGTAAAGTGTAACTCCCCAGGTGTATGTCAGGCAGATTTGTATATGTGTACCAGGCTGAAATGCTGTATGTATTCTTTTCCCTGCCAAATTTTCAGAAGTTCATTTTATAAAACCTTGCTCTATGTATTTTGAATTGTAAGCAAGCCTTCTCTGAAATAAGTTGGCTGAAAAACCTTTAACAAGTGGGGTGCATACTATTCATATACAGCCTTCACTGGGTCAAAGATAATTTATGCCAAGAGCATCAGAATTCCCATAGATATCAAGAACTGTTACAGTACAATAAGTCATTTTTAACCCAGGATGCACAGTACAGACAAGGCAACATTTTAGAAATCTTTCTACCTTAAAATGTCAATACAAATAAATATGAAGCTATTTTAAAACAACAAATGATATGTAAACACACAGGAAGAACATCTTCTGCTTTCTGAGCACTTCACAGCAGTAACCCCAAGCTTCTTTTATCTCCTAAACCCATCTTCAGCTTTATATGAGCCCTTCAGCCTGGCACAAGTCTTCCATCGACAAAGCACTGGGGTCCTCTCCCTCCTGGTCTTCACCACCTTAACCCGCACTGCTGCCTGTAATCGATACTCTCCATTTCCCATCACTGCCAGCCTCACACGCCTGACTTATCCCCAGTGACTTGTGTTTTCCTCTCTGGGCTAAAGCTACAAACTCGTATGTGCAGAAATGTCAGTTTTTAAAGCACTATGCAAAGATGGAGCATTATATTAAAGAGAGATATGTGTACCCTTCCCCACTCCAAGTGCTATCTGGTTCTTCCAATAGTCTCACTCAGTTCTGTAGGCCAAATTTTGTCCTCTCCTTTGTCATGTAGAGCAGTATCTCAGCCCATGAATAGTCTCACTGATTTAAACGGGAGTTATTCACACAATCAGCCATTAGTAAGAATGGAAAGAGAAGCTGACATTACACAGTAACATTTCTAATATACATCTTCTGATGACACAAAACAACCTACTGGTGGTGATACCTCTGCAAAATGTAACCATCATTGCTATTTCTTTTTTGACAAACTAGAAAAATACTAATTTCTATGAATGACTTTAATTTTAAATAATATCATCCAAAGTATATTGTAGTGATGTAATGAAAGCTCAGAATACAACAGCCATACTTCTGTTTTTATGTTACAAGATACAAGAAAGAGTATGTTATCTAAAAGAACAAATAAATTATCCAAAATTGTTTAACACCAACATGCCACCCATTCACAAAAAAAAAAAAAAAATCTATGAAGAACACACATAAATAAATATACACATAGCTCACCAAATCCACACACAGATGGAGATAAAATTTAGCTGGTCAAAATGCATTTCTATGCATTTTATCAACTGTTTTAAGGTAATCATACATTGTCACCTTTAATGTTCAGTACACAGAAGCATGAATCCACTGGGCGTTCTGAAGAGCAAGAACTGAAGGATAAGGCCTCGAAACATAAAGGTGCTTAACATTTGAAATGGTCAGTTTTGTTGAATTAATGCATGATCTGTATTGCAGACCAAACCAAAGTTATAAAACAAAAGAGCTCCCTTAAGTAAGCTCTGCTGAAAGGAGTGGATCCGCTAAAAAATTACATTGCAGGTGCCACAATATTTTTGTGTATACATTGCTAGTCTATTTTTAATAGTCACTCGTTCCTTTGGAGAGCAACTTGTAAAAGAATTATTCATTCTCTCTGTGCATAGATTTTGAAAATAATTCACTGTACTTTTCCAAATTATTTTCAAAGTGCACACACACGGGAAAGGATACAAAACTTTTCCCAAGCTACATTTGAAAGCTTGTCAGCACTCAGCACTAAGGCCTTTAATCCCAGGCTTTAAATAATTTAGGTAACACTTGATTACTCCATTGCTGGAACGTCAAGCTCTGCAAAATCTGAGTAACACAATATTTGAGGGGAAAAGAGAGAATACTCTACTATAAGCACTTAAGTAAAATACATTTCCTGAGAACAAAACATGAACTGCAGCCTTATGTTTGCAAGGCAAACTGTGGTAAAGCACCACTGAGGCTACCTCCCAAATAATACTGTACTCTTGTTTCCACTAACAAAACCCTTTAGTTAGGAGTTCTGTAGTGCACTGGTCACAGCTTATGTGCTATAAAGTACGACATTCAGAGGGCTTAAGGAGCAGCTTTTCCTCAGGTTCATACCGTTCAGTGATACATCCTAGCTAAAATGTGCACGACGACTTCAAGCAAACAAAAAAGCCCACCCCCACGACACACACGCACACACAAAATTTAGTCAGAAAAAAAAAAA
>VXAA01002838.1:472158-550936 GCA_013399115.1 Anseranas semipalmata
CGCCTCGCCCCGCCGCCCGCCACTACGGCGCCCCCTGCCGGCCGCGTCGGGCGCACCGCGCAGCCCGGCGCAGCCTCCGCGCTCCCTCCGCGGCAGAACTGGAGCAACTTCAAGCGCTTTGCAACGTAGAGTGTGAAATCTTCTCGTGCCTGTCCACTGGAAATCGGGGCAATCTCATGTAAATTCCGTGCTGGAGAATGCCGGCTGTGACACCAAAATATGAAGGTCAATAGGCTGCTACCGGTCTACTGGGGATGTTGAGGCAGCCTAGGGCATCAGTTTCACCCACGGACAAACGTTTCTACTACAGTAAGGGACAAAGTCAAGGCCCAGTTGCAGTGACAGGCTTTCTTCAGAAAGTTGAAATGAAGCCTTTAACTTAGAATCAGACTGATTAAATGCCAACGTTTCATTTTATTTCACCTGTCCTCCTTATTCAAGGCAGTGGCCACGAAACGTGTAGAGCACAGGTAAGTGAGGCGATAAGCAGAGCAAGCCCTCCAGCAGAACGAGTGCTCTTCCACTGCCTGCCCCCTGCAGAGCCTGCCCCAGGAGCAGGACCTTCCACAGAGCCTCCACCAAGAGACGCAGAGGAGGAGCACGGTGTCCAGCGCTTCAAGGCCTGGTGCACGCCTGCAGCTGCCCCAGTGCGGGACAGTGTATGAGCCAGCAAGCAAGGTATGACACGAGATTCATTTTCACGCTCTGCACAAACCTCCTTTAATTTCTTTTGTATTATTTAGTTCTGTTGATGCTGATAAATTACCACAATAACTAAGGAGTGAGATAATAGCAGATAGTAATTTGCAGTCTAACGTGAATTAATTTTCTCTTAATCGGGCACTGCTAAATAGCATGGTGGGAATAGAGTACAGTACTTCTTAATATTAAATATTTGTTTGCCTGAAGCATTCCTAAAAAAATCTGATTATTCTAGGAAATACCCACAATCAGAAAACAGGGGAGAAATACCAAATTTGAAATGCACTGTTATGGTAAAATTTAAGTTAAAGACAATTGATTTACTTTTAGCATCAGTAGATAACCAAATTAACTTCCTGTACTTTTCATGCTTAGGCTAGCTTATAATTCACCGCATTAAAGTAATTCTGTTTATTAGGTGGTGAAAGAACAGGTTGCGTGTTAAACAATTTTAACTTAAATACACACTTAATACTCATACAAAAGTAGTTAAAATCTAATCTAAGGTTGTTAACTCAGTCACTAACAGTTTTTTTGTGTAAGCATTCTGTACAAGAAAATACAAGATGAAATATTCTGTTCACAGCAACTAACTCGTACATTTAAACCGATCTTAATGAATGCAGGTTGCAATGGAGTTAGTAAGCAAGGCAATAGCATTTGTTTCTTAGCAATTCTAGCAGATAACTATGGAGTTCTTTGAATATAACTTTACAGTGCCTGGAACATGGAATAACCTAACATACATAGGTCTTCCCTACCTTGGAGGGTTATGGCATACCACTGCTATATGTCATTTTATGACACTTGTATAAAAGAGCTATTCAGGCTTTTCTGAACATAAAACTTCCCCCATACAACATTCGGATCTCACTAACTGGATCTGTTAGAGGTATTTAACTTGTTTTAGGCCATCCAAAGATTTATGTTTTGATTTACAGTCATACATCCTGAGTACAAGGCAATCAACTGAGAGAACATTTTCCAGTGAGCATACAGGTCACAGTAAAAAGCTCTTACCTTTACGCTATTATTTTTCAAACCTAATTAAGAACTTTGCTATTTGTTCTTTCTTTGGACCATATACATTCAGTCTACTGATATTTGTAGGTAAAATGAAAAGAGCAGCTTTGACAGGAAAACTAAAAGTACATCCTTTAATTTTTTTACCATATATACTTTCAGGTAATGTTACAGACTGGGTGAAGTCCATTAAAAATCAAGGGCACAACTCCTTTAAATTAACAAAATTGGGATATATATGACTCCTATTAAGCAGAACAAAATAATAATAATAATAAAAATTATGTGGCTGTCACTAATTAGAGCAATAATTAGTAAGGTGTTGACCTACTTTAAAGATTTTTTTAGTTCCTCATCTTTGTTCTGTACAGGACACTGAAGACCAATCAGAATAAATCATTGGCTTGAATGATTGCCAGAAACCCAAAAGAAAAATAGAAGAAAAAAAAAAAAGAAAGAAAGAAAAATCAGAAGTTTTTGTTTCTTTGCATTTCTTTTGCTCAGTTTCAATCAGTTGTCAGATTGCCTACCTGAGTCAAACTAATGAAAGCAGATATAGGTTTCAGGTCACAAGTATTTAAGAAATACTTAGAAAGACAGACTTTTTAACCTACCAGGTATAACGAAGAAAGTGTTAATGTTATCGTGATCAGTATAAAACTGAAACAATGTATGTGCTTACACAGGTCTTCTGCATTTACATGTTCACAAACTTGGTTTTAGCACGCTTGACTTTTTAGCAAGACGTTGCACATTTAAGACCAAAAACAAGGTTTAAACACACAGGATGACGATTGGAAGTACATAGGATGTAATACGTGTTTGGAAAGGAATTCCTTCCTTCCCTGCATGAAGTCTTGATTCAAGATGGCACTGTGGCACACACTGCAGTCCCCAGCTGTGTTCAGGCCCCACTGTTACACAGCGGGGTGAGAGCACATGTGTGCTCAGAGCCCCCATGACCAACAGGACAGCACACACTTGAGCTGAAAGTTCATACAAGTCAAACATCTCACACAGGTCACGGCTATGACTAAAGCCAGTGTTCACATAGTGCAGTCAATTAAATACAGCCTAATACTATATATGTGCTAAATAGAGCATTAGTTTTGCATTAAGAGGAGAAACACACAACAATAGCAGAAATGGTCCCAAAACACTTTTCCTTATATGTGAAAAAATTAGAACTTTTGGAATATTATGTAAGAAAGCATAGAATGACTTTAAGGATCAGGAACAGTAGAAACAGAATGAAATGTCATATGAAGATATGGAAGCTCACACTGGAGTTAAAGAGATTATTTCATGTTATAAATTAGGAGTGTGGTGGCTGGGGGCAGAGGGAGGTAAAAATTTGGCATATGATTTGATTGCATAATATCTGTATGTGAGATACGCCTGGAAAAAAAAAAAAAAAAAAAAGACCAATGAGATGCCATTACAGGAAATTCTTTTATGCTATAACTCTAGGTGCAGATAAGGCTTCATTGGGAATATTATGTACTGTCATAGTCAGGAAAAGGGCTGCCAAGAGAGCAAAGAGAAGGAAGAACCTCCAGTCTGTGAGGTGATCAGAACTTGATGTGTTAGCTCAGCAAAAATGAAGTCAAAGGGGAAGTGTGTAACAGCTCTTTGCAAGTACCTAAGAAGAAACAACACCAGGTCAGGCAAAGAACTAATTGTATTAAAGGGTGGTAGCACAAATGCTATCTTGAAAATAAATAAAGTAATCTAAGCATAAAGGGAGGTAAATTCATATACAATCTTCTCATTAGACTAGTGGAGGTGGGAAACACTAATTTTAAGTGCAAGTAACAGAATTCTTTTACTAAAGATTATTCCGATCCTCTTTTTCTAACATGCTGAAGTCTCAAAAAAAAAAGGTGAAGGAAAATAATTAGAAAATATTTCAGCCTGCATCAAACAAAATATTTCACACTTATTTATGAGTTCTATGAACATTCTAAAATAAAAGGTTGTTTTAAAAGAGGAAGTGAGAGAAAGAGAAAAAGAGCGAGAAAGAGAGAGAGGGAGAGGCAAGGAGAAACAGGGAGAAAAAAGCAAAGGGAAGGAGAGATAAATACTTTCAAATAAAAGAAAATGTTCACAACAAATTTTTTACTCCACTCATTCAAAGTATTTACGAGTTGGCTAATTTACCAAAATGTACTGTTTCACTATTAGGTTTCAATGATTCAGCACTTTTTTCTACCAAAAATAAATAGAATAAAAAATCCTAAATCCACTGCTACACAAATAACCCTCCGTTTTTCTTTAAAGCTTTCCTTCAGTCATTATGCACAACTTGCATATTAATATAAATTGAAATATATGAAAAATACTGTAAACTTTCAGGAACAGAAAATCAGACTATGTTATGGCTTGTTTAATATTGCTGGAAATAAATTCATAATTAATATTCTCTGAATCAAGGGATTCAAAAGCTTTTTTCTTTATTCTTTTTTCTCATTTTAAACACAGAGATAAGGAAAATGCAAAACTTTTTTTTTTTTCCTTTGGTAGATTTTGTGGACTGACAGAAGGACATTTGGCAATTTTTATGTTCTACTGACTGCACACAGTCAAAGAATTCAACTCCTGGACATTAATGATTAAATGCATATCTGAGCTCAAATATATTGTTTTTTGCCTGCATGATCATTCACATACAGGCATATATAGATTCAAAAATATGTATAAATAAATATACACCCAATATCAACTATATTAATATTAATCTATTTGCAGATAATCATCAGTTCATACAGCCATGTTACATCATAAATAAGCTTCAACAATACACAATACCCTAACCTTCATATAAAAATATTTTCATTTTCCCTCAATTTTTGAGACAAAGCAAGCATTGGAAAAAAGTCATCTAAGGACGCAAAAGTTTGAGGAAATCATAAATGCAGGAAAACAAGTGGTGAGAACTGAATATACTTCACTGTTTTTACCATCTTAGTCTACAAACCCGGCTGTGTGTCCAGATGCAACACATGAGACTGCAACATGAAGACTTTTCTACAGCTCAAGAGCAATTGTGAAGGAGCAAAGACGAAAGACTACCCAAGCTAATCTGGATGGAAACAGCAAAAGTGCCTGGATCATTATAGGAGTACAGAAGCCAATTATTTATTTGGAAGAATGCAACTGGTTCTAAGTAAAAATAAGGATTGAGATACAGTACAAAGTTAAATGAAGAGAAATAATTCTCCAACTCCAGAACTTTACACTGCAATACAGAGAAGCACAGAAAGGAGACAAAGAGCAACAGAACCGTGAAAATTACATTCTTTTTTTTTTTATTATTTATAATATATTTTCTTCAATTGTGTACACATCCTTTTTTATGTTGAGCTTAAGACATCTGTGCAAGCAAGTTTATTTCCAACAAACATTATCATTTTGTGGGCAAACACAAAAATCAGTAGATTTTTATGTCTCCACATGCACTTGTTTTTAATGAATTTATTCAAGCACTCATCCAATCAAAAAGTAAGAATGTGTTTGTCCAACAAACAAGATCCACAAACAGGTTTCAAGTGAATAAGGAATGCCTTCAAAGAGATTTTTTCTGCTGAAAACTGAAACATCCACTGAGCATGTTACAAGAAGCTGTGTCTGTTCATATATAGGTTGGATTCTGGACCACAACATATTTTTCCTTGATCCACATGAAGTAAGATGAAGGGCAAAGGAGACAGAGAGAGGGGCTGAGGGCTAAACCTTGAGCACTGGGGCTGTGATTTCAATGCAAAGCCTGTCCTTAAGGAGGAGATAGGAAAGGCTTCTAAGCAACAGGAAGATAAATCTTTCTTTCTTCCTATGTATATCAGAGAAATGAGCAAATCAGAAAGACCTGGAATTTAGAAACACCAGTAAAGAAGGAGAGCAGTAGCTGAATCCAGGCAGGAAAATGCAGAAACAGCTCCTGTGAAGCAATTGCAAACATCAGAGATAAATCAGAACAAATGAAAGAGAAAGATGGATGATCTTTTTAAATTCCTCTGAAATAATCCCTGTAGAATGAGCAGGAGAAAGCTGGCTTTGAATTTTCTAGCATTATACAGAAACATTAAAATATTCTGTTACATATATGCAAATTAATTAATGTGACACAAATCAATGTAATGCACAACAGTATTGCATACGATCCCTATACAAAACCCAGTGTTTCCCTGTTGTGTTTCTGAGTTTGCATCCCTATATTTTCCTTAATTTTAGAAACTGTCCTACTAGCAGCCACCACTTTTCTAGCTGAGAAAGACAGGGTGGGATTTTAACCATCAACACAGCTCAGTTAAGGAGTCAAGTTGTGTCCTGGGTGGGACAGAGCTGAGGTGAAGTTGTGTGCTGAGTTGCACACAGCATTGCTGTGCTCTTCTATTGCTAGGAGAGCTGGCACATTTAGAAAATGATTGCAGTGGTAGGGAGGGGTTAGTAGACATCATACTAATGGTTCATATTTTCTGAAGGTTCTAGAAAAAAACAAAACAAAACAAAACAAAAAAAACAGGTATCTGGATGAGATGCTTTAGCAGCTACTACTGAATTTCCTACTTTTTCCATTTGCCCAACAATGACAGAAAGTCTAATAAAACAGATACTCTTACAGGGCCAGAAATTTTCTGAGCTCTCCCAAGCAAGCAGCTTCATAAAAATAAACCCACGAAAAATACACAGCAAAACCTTAGGATAAATAAGTAAGAAAAAGTGACCAGACATTCTTTATTTAAAAATCTGTATTCTGGCTTGACTGTGAAGTTTTTAAAAGGCATTTGGAAAAGTTCATCATTTACGGGAAAAATCTGTTTCTGTAAAGAGATCACAGCTTTGTGGACAGGATCCTAATTTATTATTTCAATATAACATCTCAGGGTGTCCAACTACTGAAACAAGAAAAAGTAATTTTAAGAAGTTTATTTACCCGCTTTTCTTCCTCTGAACATGATGCAGTAGGACTGACTTCCCTTCTTGCAAGGCCAGTAGCACCAAGTCGGCAGCCTCAGACAAAGCTATTGCCAGACAACTGGCATCTAAATTCATCAATATTTATAATCTTCCATCAAATGGCTGGTTCTCGCCACGGAGAACCCAGGGGTAATAACTTGCTGGTAAGGCCTCATTTCAGTACTGGTACTCAGTCCAGGCTACCAGCCTAAAGCACTTAAGATCTGCCTACCCTGGCAGGAGTGGATAAGCGTGTGTATGTGTGTGTCACACAGCCATTCAGCTGTGTCCCCAGTGTCCCGGTTTGGGAAGCACAGGGACAGCTTATTGAAGTTTCTCAGTTCCCAATGTAAGAAAGCTGTGACCACGGCACTACTGATTATTACAGAAGATTTGTCGCTGGAAGTGATTAGGAAGAAAGTGGAGCAGGTATTTATGCAGGTCAGTCGCAGGCAGGGCTGGTGAGCAACATTACAAATGTTAATTTTCGGGGTATAATTCATGCGCTTCTGTCTGTAGCTCTCTGCTTCTTATGTGATGCAATGTTTATAGCAAAGTAGGGATGGTAGGGACTGTTTAATCCAACTGTCTAATGTATGGGCAATTATCAAAACCACATATTTTCTAAATTCTATATGGGCAGAGATGGAGCTTAAGATCTCTGTAGGGATCAGAGGTGCTAACAAACTTCTAGGAAGGGCTCTGGGGATTGGGATGTGCATAATGACAAAATCTGGATATTCAGTGTGAAGAACACTCACAATTTAGGTACAGTGTATCCAAATTAAATGTATACTTAATGCTTATCACTAAGCAGTCCACTTTAGGCCTTTTCATGGAATAGCACTGGGAGAAACCGGGTAGCCTGTGATTTTTCCCTTTTTTGTTATTAGTATGGCTGATAGGGAGACCTGGGAAACTTGGTCAAGCACACTGTTGGAGGTACTCTTACGCAATCAGATTCTCCTACCAGCTCGCCCTTTTCCAAGTTACAGCATCATGTCTGAAGGCTACATGCTTATTTATTCCCATGTGTCATATTTAGACATCACATGCATCTGTATATATTTATAGCTATAAACACACAAGCATTTATAACACATCTACTGAAATATAGAGGTCTAGAGAAGTGATAAAATACTGGATTTACAAAAGAAGAAGAGGAAAAAATCTTCCAAAATACTTTACCCTATATTTTCTTCTATTGTTCCTTTGAAAAAACTAAAAGTGCTTCCAATTTATTTAACTTACTGAAGTCTTACTGAAGACATCCTTGGTGTTTACTTTTAGTTCTAATCCAGTTCCTTTGTTACTGAACCAGTTCTGAATAATATCTCTGTTCAGGAAAGCACTTAAACATACACTTAAGCATATTCTTAAAGGTAAGTGACTTCTTCAATCAGCCTTATAATTTAAAGTAGTATTAATAAACACTCCTTAATAAACAATTACATTTGATATGCGTTTACAATGTAGTGCTGTTTTCATATTCTTTCATATTTCTCAGTTTTTATCACTAAGAAAACAAACAGCAGGATATGGAAAGATCACAGAATCACACAGAATCACACAATGGTTGAGGTTGGAAGGGACCGCTGGAGATCATCTAGTCCAACCCCCCTGCCCAGCAGGGTCACCTAGAGCAAGTTGCACAGGATCACATCCAGGCGGGTTTTGAATATCTCCAAAGAAGGAGACTCCACAACCTCTCTGACTTCAGGTTTTTGATAGCTGAGGCTAAGATGGCTTTGAAAAGCCTCATTTTCAGAAGCGCACCACTTCAGAAAATCAGGTTCACAATGAAAAAGTCATCATCTGAGCACCCAGCATCAGTAATTATTTTGGGAATCTTGACCCACTCTTCTAGGTAAACCATTATATTCATAGCAACATACAACTCAGCTTCCAGTTTGTTGCAACGACTGAATTGTGCATAATTGTTGGAAATGGTCACAACTGGTATGTGCTTATGAGCATGCGTGTGTATGTGTGTATATACAAGGTACAAACCAGCGTTTGCCCACTCAAACTCTCAGGGAAGGAGTGTCCTCCCTTCTCACAGACTCAGTCAGACAAGGCTATCTGAGTGCAAACAGAGACGTTCCTAAAATGCTCTCCACCTCTTCTCCTCCTTTTCTGCAAAAAAAATCATATGTGTTAAATTCAAGAATGGGACAAATTCTGTGACAAAGGGCTTCAGCAGTGGTACAGTGGGGGGGCTGTGGAAACTGTCTGGTCTGCAGCCAGTGGAGGAGAACCATCACCACCAGCCTCGCTGCCTGGCCTCCACCCAACATATTGCTTTCTTCCTGACAGTGATGGGGTGAGGGAATTTCTACATTCTCCATCAATGTTGCTAGCAATGCACCCCTACTCTCCCACTGCTCTCTCAGCTGTGGAGCTGCAGTGGGAATCTCCTTGCAGGACTGTTGTGAAACCCGTTCTACTACCATAGTAAGTTGTACTCCCACAGCTGGAGAAAAAGCACAAAGAAGGAATAAGCAACAGCGAACAGTGAGAGGGGATGGGGAAGAAGCCAACAATGTCACTGAGAAAAGGCACATGGGACATTACAATAAAGCTTGATAACTGGTCACACTTTACAATTGCCCAGGAACAATCCATAAGCTCTGAATTGCTCCTAAGTAGCATAATTTAACAAATGTCCTGAAGAACAGGCTTAGTTCAGAAGTGCTTAGAAGAAAGGTCTAAACGCATTTGACATGTAAATCTAATCAGCTCTACTTGCCACACAGAAAGGATTTATCCTCTCTCTAGATTTTCAGTTTTATAATGGTAGTGGTGATCTTAGGTACATTCCTAGTAAACTTAACTTCCCCTGTGATATACATAGTATAGCATAGCATAGCATAGCCTTGCATAGAGTAGAATCAAATAGAATAGGATAGGATAGGATAGTTCAGTTGGAAGGGACCTACAAAGATCATCGAGTCCAACTGCCTGACTGCTTCAGGGCTAGCCAAAAGTTAAAGCATATTATTAAGGACATTATCCAAATGCCTCTTGAACACCGACAGGTATGGGGCATCAACCACCTCTCTAGGAAGCCTGTTTCAGTACCTGACCACCCTCAGGGTAACAAATTTTTTCCTAAGGTCCAGTCTGACCCTCCCCTGGCACAGCTTTGTGCCATTGCCTCACGTTCTGACGTCATTTCCCAGGGGGCAGAGGCCAGCACCTCCCTCTCCACTTTCCCTCCTCAGGAAGTTGCAGAGAGTCGCCTCTTGCCTCCTCTTCTCCAGACCAGACAACCCAAGTGTCCTCAGCCTCTCCACATGACATGCCTTCCAGCCCTTTCACCAGCTTTGCTGCCCTACTCTAGATTCTGTCAAGTACGCTGGCATCCTTTTATATTGTGGAGACCAGAACTGCACACAATACTCAAGGTGAGGCTGCACCAATGCTAAATTTAGTGGGAGAATCACCTCTTTTGACCAGCTGGCTATGCTGTGTTTAATGCACCCCAAACATGCATTTTGCTCTTTATTTGCTTAATAAAGAGGGGCTGGCCAGAAAAAGAGTTTAGCAAGAAGTGTGTTAAGATTTCAAAATTCATGCTTTCAAAATTCATATCAAAGGAAAAATAACATTTATCATATGTTATTGGCAGTGAGGAGGAGTGGGGGGAGATACGACATGGCACAATACACACACAAGAGAACAAAAGACATCCCTTTCCTCCCCATACTCCTTCTCTCCATGCTCCCCTTCCAAAGCAGATCAGCCCAGAGGTCAGACCTCACACACCAGCCAGAGACACCCGTGCTTCCATTCTGCCTCTGCAGAATTTCCACCTTGCTCCTGCCAAGTCTTGTCACTAAAGCTTTCTCAAAACCAATGCAGCCTCTCCCCTCTCAGCAGTGAGTAAAGAAATGTGCCATTGCATGCCATGGTTAGTGTGATGTTGCAGCTATTTGTGTAGCCTCTCCCATTACAAGGACAACATTTGGCAAGTCCCTGCCTCTTGAGAAACTCTATTTAGTTTGTGGTACTGCTACAAAAGTAGACCATGAAAACAGCACTTCTACTAAAACAGCAATAAAAATCCCAAGCTAAAGATTTTATGTATGATGTCAATCCAATATTCCTCCTACACACATGAAATCAAAAATTGCCATAAGGACTGCTGTACATTAAAGTTCCCTTAAATGGGCTGTTACAACGAATTACCAAATTAGTTCTTAGAACCACTCTACACAGCTCTAGTCAGAATAACACAGAAGACATGAGCTACATCAGGCATATTTTGAAGCCTGTTATCAAAACTATCAATCATGTCAGGTCTAACAAAAATCCTGCAACATTATAATTTAAGCAAATACAGATATTGTTACAAGGAATGAAGATTGTTTTAAAATTGTCTTTGCTATGCAGCAGAAAGTTTGCATTCGTGTTTACATCTCTATTGACCTCAGTCAAAACTGCAGGAAGATGTAAACAAGATAAAAGCTGTCTGGAGCAACATGAGCTAACCAGAGCCCTGCCTGTGGACTATGGATATAATCCCTACTTTTTTTGTCTCAGGCAGACAAGAGAAAAACAATATTCCTCTGTTATCTTAATGAGAGAAGCCTCTGAGCTGGATTTAAGATCCCCAGTCAGAATCAGAGATGTTATTCAGCTTTACTGTGGTGCTGGCAAACCTCACTCAGATGGAGGCATCAGAGCCAGAGCTTTAGCTATCCCTCCTATCAACAAAGTCTAGATAATCTCATCTGAAAACACTAAAATCTGTCTATCAACTATAGTGAGAACATACAGGTTTATGGGCACTACAGTACTTATGCCCAGGGCCTACTTGAGTACTTTGGAGCACGGTCTTTTTGAGGAGAAGAAGACAGACTACCTCATGTGATGGCGATGAGATCAGTTTCATGTACAATCCAATAAAAATGAGCAGCAATTACATTACACTTGCTTTCCTTATATTGACCCTTTGCTTCTGTGTGTAGGAATGCATACCTAAGTTTTATTTGTGATTGGCTTATAGAGTATGTATAGGCTGTGATGCTTTATAGAGCACCAGCTCCCTGCTGGCTACTGATGAGAAACACCACTTTCCAGCAGCCTCCCTGAGAGTCCTACAATTTACCATAGCATGTGTAAATGGGATAACAATGTCAAATGTTTCCTGTGAGAAAGAGGAAAATGACTCATGAAACAGCCTGAGCACACACTGTAACTGTTCTTCTTAATCCTAGTCACGAAAGGCCCTCAAGGCCAGGGTCCCACCCTGCTAGGCACTGGGTGCGTGGGCTGCAGTCAATGGCCTCCTGGCTACTAAACTTAGATGAAGAAACAGATATATACAAAAGTTGTGATAAACTGAATGAAATTATGGCATGTAGCAATCACAACCTGGCACACTTGTAATCCTTGTAAGGTTTCTTGGAGACATCCTGGACAATATGTGCCCTCTCACTTGAGCATCTGAGTAACAGCTCTTCTATATCAGTGGGATTTCAGTGCAAGAGAACAAGTGGAGCACCTATTGTGGCCTTTTACTGTCAACTGAATTCTATTTCCTTCTTGATTAAACCAATTCACCCCCAGTCCTCCTCCCCCTACTTCTCTGGCTTCTACCTATTGACTTCTAGTTCAAAGACATACTTGGGCTTCTAATAGCATGTGTGTGAAGTTTCAGGGTGCAATATGCTAGCTGCTATGTTTAAGAATAAAAGGGAAGCATAAACACCCAAAGAAGAAGAAGAAGAAGGAGAAGAAGAAGGAGAGGAAGAAGGAGAAGAAAAAGGAGGAGAAGGAGGAGAAGAAGGAGGAGAAGAAGGAGAAGAAGAAGAAGAAGGAGAAGAAGAAGAAGAAGAAGAAGAAGAAGAAGAAGAAGAAGAAGAAGAAGAAGAAGAAGAAGAAGAAGAAGAAGAAGAAGAAGAAGAAGAACACGACAATGACAGGATTCTTTCCACCACGCTTCAGTTTATGCAGTAGCTGGGATTAAAGTCTCAGCTGAAGGAAACCAATGACAGTCAGGCAGGAACTGAATTTTTAATTCCTTTCCTTACACTCCAGAGTGGTTGCCCCACTTAATTTAGCTTGACAAACCCCACATTTGTTAACCTTAATGACATCTTGCATGGCTCTTCCTTTCTCAGAGATAAAAGAGGTAAAGGAGTTGGAGTCAGCAGTAGAGTGGAGAGCAGGGAAGACTCTCACGGGACAATACTCTAGGACTAACCACCACATTGCACCAAGTGCTATGGACATGAGCTTCTAAGACACTTTATAAAGCCCCTAATGGTGAGGAAAGGGTGAACAAAAAACAATTACAAATGGCACTTCTTGTAAAAGTAGAACAAATGAAAAATGTTTGGTGTCATACCTTGCAAGATTACTGTGAAATCCAGTCACTTGCCTGATATGTGAAGGGAACACCTTCTACTCAGTTATATTACTGTTAATTGCATGAAAGGACAGAGAGATCCAATTTACTTAGCCTTGGTTCCCTACAAGGAGTAATTTATCCATCTAACTCTTGGGGATGAACTTCCTCCCAGAGGTGCCTGTCTCTTTCTACCCGCTCTGGAAGAACTCTGACACAGGCTGAATGTTTCTAGGCAGTTATAGTCTGGCAACGTTGATCTCTGGTTTCCTTTACCCCCATTCCCAGTGTCCCTTCCATGTCTAAAAACTGTAAGATTCAGGGCCATTACACTGGGCACAAATATATAGGAAGAAACACTCTTGATCCCAGGGCCAGAGGCTTAGTAGATCTTCTAGCTCAATTTCTAAGCTGACAGTGCTGTCTTTGCTCCTTTTAAGACTACTGTGATGATGTGGACTCTGCATCTAGTGATAGAACAAAAACAGTTTTCTTTGTCTTGCATTCACAGCACTTCCTTGAATTATGCCTTTTTCTGGTTGAAACAAATAAAATAGTAGCTGATCTATATGTTTCAGATGATTAAAACACATTCACTTGTGAAACTGCTTATTTCCTGTAACAGGGAGTGAATTTTTCAGATTATGCACATAGCTAAAAACACATAAATTTTGTCAGTCAAATCCATAAGCAGCATGGAAAGCTAGCAGAAGCTATTATGTTTCAGTTACACAAGTGCGATAAATTACTCAGTCAACTGACATCTGGCATGAACTATAAATTGTTCTAAAAATTATTTTGGAAAGATTATTATATTATTATTAATGTGCTCTGTATGTCAAAGCATATCACACACACAGCTATCCTGAAATTCATTAGCATTTTCAGAGATTACACTGTAAGGGCCACACGCACACATAAAGTCAGCAGAAATAATCTCAAAGATACCAGCAGGTTAAGCAGTGCTGGCACAACTTGCCTTCAACATATTTCCTTCAATCCATCTTTGAAAATAAAATGCAATACATTTTTTAAAAATAAATTCTTTGTAGCATATCTTTGACTATTACAAATTAGGCTCGGAGGCTAAGATTTCATTTGCAATTTATATCTCTGAAAACAAATTATTTGGAAAAAATTTGCAATACTTATACTTATTTTAGAGTATAATTACAGTATGCCAGAATCACAGGTGTCTGGGAAGCTTTATCTCATCCTCCTTGTGGCAGCACAGCCATGGAAAGATGACATGAAATACTTTTCCCACCTATGATTGCAGCAGACAACCCAGAAGGCAGGAATAAAAGTAATGCAGAACACCCAAATTTGGTAGTTCCTGCTTCCAGGATTTTGGACTTCGCAAATTACCTCAAATTTATTTAGCAGTGATTCTAGAATATGTTCTACAAAGGCGGTGCTGGATGCCCACTCACCAACTTGTTGGATGCTTCATAGCATTTACCACCCATCTCTATGTGCCACTGAACACAATTTCTCATGAATATAGAAAGCATATGCCTTTGAATAAATAAAGGCTTATTAACTCTCTTCTATCCAGCTACTAAAAATTTCATCTCTACAAATATCATATTTGAGGGTTAACCAAAAAATCAGTTAGTAAGCGACATCACCTTGCAGAATGAAAGCATCACAGTCATCGAGATCTCTGCATTCTGAAATTCCTTTTTAAAATTAGGGGTATGTGAACCAATCTCTTAATGGCTCCCCACAGTCTCTGCTTTGAATTTAAAAGAGGAATGATGAAGAGCCTAAGACTGTAGTGAAAAAAACCTTCAGAACTGGCATAACTCAGCAAACGCATGCAGAAACACCTGCCTGCATCTGCAGAAAACCTGAGACCATGCTGTAAGAGTGAAACAAAAAAGGAAAAAATGTATTTTACAAGCATCTTCTCTGAACAGTCAGTTGTGCAAAACACAAATGGTATGGTCAACAAGACACCCACACTGCCTATGTATGTGTATGTAAACTAAAAGGCTTTCACCACTACTAGGTTTATCCACATCACCTACTTGAGGCAAATGCAGGTGCCTAATCTGGAGACATCTGGGTTCCCCCATGGGTTTTCCTCCCATCTTTCTCAGCTGAAAGGAGGGACTTCAGAGGGAATTCAGACTATGTCTGACAGCACACATCACAGCCTGACAGGAGCAGATCCTTACTGGAAAACAGTTGGAGCCAAGAGCTCAGCATCCACACTGGAAGCTTGGGCAGAGGGGGTACTTCAGTGTAGACTCTAATCTTTTCCTAGGGTCTGAATGCCTTAACAGTTGCATGTATTTTGTGTGTATCTTCTGTGCTTCTTCCAGAAGGACTTTTTAGTCTCATCCTAAAGAAATCCAATTCATGCCCTCCGAGACCACCCTGTGTTGTGAACCAAAGCACTGTAAGGTCAGATCAGCAGTCCTGATCCAAAGTAAAATGCTGGAAGAGAGGCCCCTGTCACACAGCCTGTCAGATGGCCAAAAGCAAGGAAATACTTTGACGGCATGAACGTACTCTTTGGCTTTCAACTTTACATCCTCCGCATGCTACCTAAGTAAACTGCCTAAATGCAGTCCAACCCAGGTTCCGTGAGCATCCTCACCCTTGCGATGGACGCGCGGGGGAAAGAAAGCTGATTTCTTTCTGCTGGAAGTTCTCGACACCCCGCCCTAGCGTCAGCCACACTCGTGCCCAGAAAGTGCACCCCGAGTGCGGAGAGGGAGCGCCGGGACTGCCCGGCCCCTGCCCGCGCCGCCAGCCCCGCTCCCAGCCCGGTCGCTTGGTGCCATCTAGTGACCGCCGCGAGGGACCGAGCGGCTCGGCTCGGCTCCGCTCGGCCCCGTTGCTCCCGCTGGGAGGGAAAACCTCGCAACCGCAGCCCGAAAACCGGCAGTGAACGAAAGATGTCGGTGAATCGACAAAAATTAAAAGGAAGTCCCCGAATCAACCTTTACCTCCCGGGAAACACACACAAACATTCCCTGCAGACTAGGTGGCAGGGGAGGAAGGCAAAACAGCCCAGTACCATGTTCAGCTTCTAGATAATTACCAGCCCCCAAATCACCCTAGAGTCCGAGCTAACCAGACTCAGAACAATGAGAAATGACAAATTAACATGGCCCAGGACCGAAGCACGGGATACTTCAGGTGGCAGTGTCAGAGCAGGCAAGAGTAATTAGAGAGTTTATTTGCAAGGGTATAATGACATGTTTATATAGCTCTGGCTATGCCAGCTAGTTTCTAGTAGAGACAAACTCTACAAGACAAGTTTTTTCTTACTGGATCTCGTGAACACTTCTGTAGTATGCTGAGTGATACTGAAGCCAAAGTACAGTCAATTAAAATATTCAGAACCTATGAGTAAGGCTTCTGATATTAGCCCAGAAGCAATGAGGCATTAATCTGGGGGNTGGCTTTTTATGCATGCAGGATTTACATTTTCAAGCTACAATTCAAATGTTTATTTACTTTTAGAAGAAGTGTTAGATACTTACATAGTCACATATATGGTCACATAATGTCAGGAGCTGTTGCTTTTTAAAGTGGGGGGAACCTTTGCAATCACAAAATCAGAAGAGTTTGTAATACTGAGTTTTACTTAAAAGATCAGGTCTAGGGAAATCGAGTTAGTGTGCCCTTTCATAGGAGTTTAAAATTATCAGCCCCTGATCCCACACACTTCGGAAAGCCTTTCAACTTTTTCTGGCATAAGCGTCAAAATAGTCATGTTTTCAATGAAGTTTTCAGCATTTTTCTATTTCTCTGACTGTCTGCATGCAGTATTAATCCAGCAGCAGGGAAATACATTAATAGAAGAAGGCAAAATTAAAAGAGTCATGGAGAATTGAGAACTCAGCAGCTGTTTCCCCTTGAATTACCTACTTAGGAGTCCCTTCTCTGCATGCTTGACACTGGAACAAAAGAGGCTGCTGTCCCTCCTCCCAGCCGTGGCTGACAACCTATGACAGACTATCTGGCAAGCTGCAGATCCATTACTGGCTTACTGGGAAGGCTCAGGAGACATCTATGATGCCACTTTCAGGCAGGGCCCTACACCTGCTAAAAGGCTGGATAATTCCCAATCGGGATCCTTGGTGAAATGTCCTCCTGGGGCTTCTGTATGTTTTATTTAGTATTTTCACATCAAGTTGCTCAAATGACTGTACAAGGACATGAAGCATGTCTCTATCTCTTGAGGGACACATCTCCTGATATTACCATTCAGAGCCCATCAAGCTGTCCTGTCTTTCAAACATACCTCATCTCTCAGCTGGTGATGAAGGGTAACCTCTTTTGGCATTTTCTTCATCTGATCTGGACAACCCTGGAGTACGCATGAGTTAACTTCCTGCAGCTCTACATCCTGATTGACACTTTCTTGTATCAACTGGATCCTCCCCTCGAGATATGAAGACCTTGTCATGTGTTGACAGACCTGACTGTTCCACAGAGTAACCTGAGTTTTACTCTGAAAGAGATGCTTTTTCTTGGCCAGCACAATTAACATGAGCAATGGCTCTGCTGGTTAAAACTGTGCCTAATATTCAAAGTTGTTCCAAAGCAACAAAGGCATCCAAAGTCATTTTCACTTCTTAGCTTTGAATTTGGAAGAATATCCTTTTACGTGAAATGTCATTTTATTGTTTGTAAGACCCACACTGTAAGAACATAAAGAGAATTGGACCAAGCTCTACATGTACTAGTCACTAATGCTGCTCAGGATGACCATTGCCTTGAGAAGACTAGAGGAACAACGCAAGGTGTGAAAACATTCATCATCAGAAACCAGAGAAGATTAAAGAGTTCAGGGAAACCACCAACTATTTAAAAAATAGAAGTCAAGCTAGGATTGTTTTTTTTCACTTTTAATAGCCTTACAGACTTGCATGCAGAAAATAAGGGCACGTTTTATACGGTACAGATCACTTGGTCTGGTGATCATGTTTGGCCTCCACAGCAGAAATCACACAGTTTGACTGGGAATATGAGTACAAGACATCTTCCCTGGCTGCCCACAGAAGGACAATGCTGGTCATGCAGACAGCCAAGAGCCTGACAGTAAAACAGCCCGCAAGGAGTCCCGACCTGGCAAAGTTGGGCCACTGTCCTATTCACTGCTAAATGGCAGATAGAATAGCAAGTAATGCACCAGAAAATAAGGATTCTGCTTTGCCAGATGTATTTATATCCAGAAGAACACAAAAAAGAAACACATGAGAGTAAAGCAAACTAAGCAGACAGCCTGCACTAACAATGACCTGAGGGTCAGGTGAGCACAACAAAATAGTCATGCAAAACAACTGCACATTAATATGAGTCCCCCAGGTTTTTTGTTATTATTATTTTAAAGGGCTTCAACCTCGCCACCAGGAATTCAGAAGGATAAGTCAAGTATCTAGGCCTAAGTTTCCAGAAGTATTTCTGATTTTGATTAGCTCAATATTTAGATATTCCTATATGAGTACCTGATAAGGTCTTGACCAGCATTGGACTCAGCGGAAAGAATACTTGAGTCAAAAAAATGGCTGTGGATACACAGTAACCATCACAGATGGGTAAGTTATCTGTGCCCACAATTACCTCAGCACTAAACTATGCTGAGAAGAATTGCAGGCAATTTTTAAACACCCTGAAATATACAGTCCCAACAAATAAACCCACTTAAAACCCATTCTACCCAATTCAAGATCAGGCAAAAGATTATAAATAAAAAGCAAATAATCTCAATCTTCCTATTATCTAACAGCAAACTGGGAGGGCTGAAGTTCCCTTCCAACCTGTGCTCTGTACCATTCTCCTCAAACAGTTCACCCCAGAGACATCTCACCTTCTTTTTACCTTTCTTTTGTGTGTCTTCTTCATGTTCAGATGAAATGTTGGTCCCCTCTTTTAAGCCAAAGTTTATGCAAGATGAACATTTCACTTAACCACAAAACATTTGAAAAGGCAGACTCTAGGAGGATTCCAGGTTCTTGTCCTAGATGCCCCCCCACACACTTATTTAATCAAGTCTGTAAAAAGAAAGTTCACAATGTGATAACTATGTTCATTTTGGTCACACCCCACCCAACCATATGCTGTTGTTTTTTAGCACACATGGAATTTTTGCACGCTAGCAATATGTTGGAGCTTTTTGGGTTTTAAGTGCTGAAATTAAATTACTTCTGGTGTGAAAACTGAAACCACCTCCAGCAACATGCAAGAATTTCTGAAGTTGTTGCAGATTCCACAATATTTTGAGTGTGGAACAGAGGAGCTGTACCTCTTCTTTATTGTTTTCTTAAATCAGTTTACAGTGCAGAGATACTTCAGCTAACTCGCTTAGGGCATGTGTATACAGCACATTGCAGTGTGGTATGAGCATGGTGTGGCTTTGGAAATAATTAGTCCTGTTGAAGGCAAGCAGACAAAGACAAAGCAGTAACATAGCAACATTTTGCTCAAGATTGATTAAAACATACAAGCAGAAAACATGGACAGCTACAAGTTGTTTATCTTGAATTCCATGTTTGTTTTGCATGAAAAAGGTAATGCATGATGAAAGCATCAAAAGAAAATTCATTTTTTTTAGTGAATCAGCTATAGGTTAAACACATCCTTATATAATTCAAAGAAGTAGGAAGTGGAACTATTACTGCAGTTCACTCCTTCAGATGCAAAGTTTTTGGTATCCAAAGACATTAATGTCTTTGTTTATTGCAAAGTGGCTGTCACAGTTAGCTTAAAGGTATTAATTTCTCCTTACTGAGAACTGCTGGAATCTTGGAACTTATAAAATCAGATTTAAGAAATATTTTTCATATATACTTTGCATACATTGATAACAGAAAAATTTATGTATTATGGAGCTGCTTCTACTGGGTCTGGTACATCTTTGCTACATTGATAATATACTTAATTTCTCCATTTAAAAATGTTAAACTCTCAGTTGTACCATATTCAGATAACTTACTGTATATAGCTCCAGTCATACATATCCAAGAATCTTGTAATTTTTAATGTACTTACCCACATACCACCACAGAGATGCATTTAGCAAGTAGTCTAGGACAGAGAAAGAAACAGAAAAAGAGCTCCCAATTTCCTGAGCTAAGTCAGGAGTAGCCTTTTCTCCAGGTAAAAGACATTTCAGTAGGAGGCTGTCACAGAGCTCAGCTTCTAACACACAGAGAAAAAACATTTTGTCTTGCAAGAATGCAGTTTCTCTCCTTTGAGTCCACCCATCTTGAGTAGCACAGGAACATCCCTCTTGTTCTGCCACCCCAACACCTCCCTTTCTTCCTCTTCTATCTTTGATTGCCACCACTACCACAAAGAGCACCTTGATATTTCCACCAAAAGACTCGAAACATTTCCCCAGCCTCTACCTGCTGAAAGCCAGCTAACTTACTCATTAAATAATCCCATTGGCCAAAAGAAGGCATCTTTCCTTGCTCCTTTCCCAGAGCCCTTCCAAACAATGGGCTGCTCCAATTCACCTCCTTGTCTCTTCTTCAATATACAAAGGGCATATTCATCCAATGAAATATAGATTTCTACTTCTTGCCTGCCTGCTCCTTCTTGTTCTGCTGGATACACATGACCCAGCTTCTCTTCCTTCCACCCCTTCACCATGTTAGACCTGTAGCAAGCTGGGAGACTGTTTAATTTCCCAATTTGTTTGGTTGTGATATGCCCTGTCTTCCCTCAGTAAGTCCATTTCTTCTACTTTGTTTTAGCTTCATACAGCTAAAAGCTTCTGAGCTCTATTAGAGCAGTACTCTTGTCTCAGCCAAAACCCAGGGTCCTGCTATACCAAGTATTTCACAAGTTTACACAGAGGGTGTCTTTCCAACATCAGTCATCACAGAGCTGACCCTCAGGCCTCCCACATGGAGAAGGTCTCCATCCTACTCACAGACCCTACAGACTTCCCAGCAAAAACCACCCTGATTACAAGAAGTCAGAATCAGTGTTGTAATTCTATTTCTTCTTGTGTTTTTATCAATTACCATCACTATATTAATGTTTATTAAAAGGGTTTGTCTTCTTGTTTGCTTGTTTGTTTCTGCCTTAACAATACACCATGCTGTGAAATAGAATATTTTTGAAGTCACAAATGGGAATTGTCTTGAAATCATCCAAACAGCAACAATGGAAAGAAGATGGAAGTCAAGAAAATAGGAAAGCCTGAATGTAGAGCCACAGTGTTTTGCTAACAAGGGTTCAGTAACTGATGTTGCACAAAGCTAAACCTTGGTCACTGCTGACATTGTACCATTTAAAGAACCAGCAATAGGCAAAAATATTTCATGAGAACCTCTGATAAGAATTCAAAATTGAATCTCATTTACACTGTGTTTGGATCCCTTTTGTCTTTTTTTTCCCCCATAATGATTCAAGCACTGAAGCATTTCTTGACAGAATGCTTTCAAAAAGTGAATTTTAAATTCAGAATACTTGTACTTCAATGACAGTGGAATTAAGAAATATTTTTAGTCAAATTTCTAGTTGCCATACTGAGTTAAAAAGTAGGGGGGAGGGTTGTTTGTTTGTTTGTTTGTTTGTTTTCAGTTTGCATTTTGCAGTTCATAGACAAATCATGAACTGAACGGAAAAAAGAAAAGAGAGAGGAAAAATATTTTTTATCTTTTGGGAACTATTCACTCAAAGTGCTTAGAGTAGGTAATGTGAAGTATTATTTTCACCATCTCTGAAAAAAACAATATGCTCCAGGTGAAACTTCCATCACCCTCTGTGAGTGTGATTTTTTTTCAATAAAGCAAACACACTTTCCTCCCCCAAAACAAAACTTAAATCAAAGCTTTCTCACAGAAGTTCAGATACTCCTTGTATAAGCCTTAAATACACACACCTGTGTATTTTTTTTTAGAACAAAGACTCACAACAGCTTCTTTTAGTATTCCCCTGTCATGATGAACCAGCAGGAATTGGAATGAGGTTCTGGGCAGGTTGGTAACACCTGCTTAGAAGGGTCAGGAAAACGCTGGCATCCTCTTCCACTTCGAGGAAAACCCAAGCATAGGTCTGAAGTGTTTTGCAGACCCTGGAACATTATTTTATTGGATTCTAAATATAAATGTTTATTATGATTTGTAGTTTCAAGCAAGCAGCATTCTGCATTGGCGTGTTACAGAGCCAAAGGCAGGCCTACTGACGATATGGCATGATATCTTTCCTCCATTTGAATGTTCGGAACTACCTTTGGACAATTAGACATAAGACTATATTTCCTAAATTTGCATAAAATGAGAATCACACAGATGGACAACACATGCTTCCCATAAGTCCAGTGTGAAAATTACTCTATCACTTGTCGTTGTACCCAATCTTTCCACATTTCTGGCAATTCACATCTTAAACAAACAAGAATTGTGACAAGCAAAACAGATGGTCTCTCCTCCTCCTTCCTAAAAAGTTCCAAAGGCACATTTCCCAAAATTCTTGCTTTATAATGGTGCTGTTCTACTTGTCACAGCAGTTTTGAAAGAACTTTCAGTAATAGACAAATAGCAGGCCTAAGCCTACACTGCTAAGCCTACACCAAGGTCCTGTAAAAGTTGCCTGTGAGTGCAAAGGACCCACACAGGGGATGAGCTAAAGCCCCCAAGACTTCTAGGTGAATTCAGAGAGGCATCAGTCAAGCCATTTAAAGCAGGCTTGCTATTCAAATGCTAAGAGTGTAGATTCTGTTTCCTTCTCCATTTATAAACTAGATTATTAATCGGTATTTTGTGTTAGCTCATTATTCAGTATTTGAGAGATTTATCAGACGTACATATTTGCTAAGGAAAGAATGTCCTGCAACAAAAGAAGCACCTAATCAGTGGCACATAAACCTCTTCATTGGGAGCATTCACAATGGATATGTAGCTAAGAATGGCTTTGTGTCCCACGATGGCCTTACAGCATATCAGTCTTCTCATTTCTCTTTTCTCTCCACTCCATGTGGTCTTCTGCTCAGATGTGCCAACTATGGCCACAGTTATCCGTCTCCTGCAGAGCGGGAGCTCTGCAGTGTTTAGAGAGATGGTACAGGCAAATACACCTTATAAGGGCTAGGGAGACATTGACCACCACATGCCAGTAACTTATGAATAATTTGATGGTAGGAAAAAGAATGTTACGTATGGAAAAATCTTTGAGGAACCCATAAACAAAGCCCTCAGAACAGAATGAAAGGTAAGCAATAGCAATACAAAAGAGACTGCAAAAATATGACCGAGAGTGTAACCTGGTTCTGTCTCTAAGCAACACAGCCTGAAAAAGCAAACCCTTATTTCACCAGAAACAAGTCTTAATAAGCAGTACATCTGTCCCAGAATCATACCAGTAACCTCCTCAGCATTTTACAATACATTTCATAAGCTTCCCTCGGTCTACACAACTACGTATATACGTGTATACATACAAATATAGTAGGCATACAAATGAATCAGACTTACAAGAGAAGCTGCCTCCATATCTTTTCATTGCTCCCGTTGAAGCTATTCCACTGTGCAAAGAAGAAGTAAATCAAGATTCAGTGAGCCGGAAAGACAGCATATGAGGAAGTAAGGTCCGTGGTTAAGGTATCACTGAAGGAATAGTAAGTGTGCACCCTACCAGAAGACAGCTTATGAACTTGGCTCACTTCTTGCTGTTTATGTTCTTCCACCATTACTCTACCATAAAAAGATGGGGCATCATTACTCCTGTCTTAAAAGAAAGCAATTGTTGTCAGCTGCATTTTGAGAGAAGTCTGATGCTGTCAGAGTATATCAGGTGGTGTCTGAAAACACCTACTTAAGAAGCCCCTCAGCCAAGTTAGAGGGAGGACAAACTATTTTCTAAACACCATAAGGAACTGGGCATGACTGAGAGGCCTGTGGCAGTATGCACTGAGAGGCATGGTGATGAGGACCTACTAGGTAACAGATTGGCAGATGTTTTCTTCCAGACTGCAATTTCAGACTTAGGTGCCTAAGGGTCTTTCTTAGTTGTCCTACTTTGGCTCCAACCCTTGTTTACAGTCGGTGTATTTAATCCCTTACCCAGAAGACAACAGGAGGGCTACATATTCTGTATTACAGCAATGGCAAGCTTTATGGATAAAACCACTGTCACGGTGAATTCTCTCACTCTTTCAACTGCAAGTTTGTGCCCTTCCTACTTAAGACTTGTAAATGTGCTTTTCTCAGTAAAAGTTTTACACATAAATTCAGATGCTTGTGAGTATGAAAAGGAAACAGTAGAAATGCATACCTAATGTACAGTATGTTGCAAAACAAGACAGAGTGCTAGTGAAAGTTTTCTTGTATCTGTAGGCCACCTAAGTCACTGAAGTTAGCTCCGTAATTAACTGACTGGATGGCACCTAAGGCTGATTTGCCGGTTGAAAAGAAACAGAGAATACAGAGCCTCTTGCTAATGATCAGGATCTGCCACTCTCACACTGAATATCATATCACTCCATGAATTGTCTCTTTAGTTTTAGTTGACCAGGTCAAGTCATCATTAAATTAGGTTAAGCAGTAAGTTTTGATCTGAGTTTGAAGTGAGTGCTTCTGAAGCAAAAAGCTCTTTCACTTTCTATACCTAGCAATCTCATTGGAGTCTCTGCTTTACACTTAAAAACTGCATCTACACTGCGGAGTCAGGGCAAATTCTTCGTCTGCCTCAGCTGCATTTAACACCAGATGAGACATCTCTGTAGCACTTACACCCAGAGAACAGATATCTTCTAAGTATGGCAATTAATCTAAAAATGAATTATACTTTTTTTTTTTTTCTAATGAGAAACATCTTGCTAGTTTAAAAGCTGAAACACAGAACTCATTTTGCATGACACAAATGGACCTAGACTGTGAAGTGTGGAAAAAAAAAAAAATAAGAGACCTGTTAGTAAATAATACATATACTTTATCAGCTCAGCATTTCCTTCCAGGGACATGGATCACTGTTATCATCAGCTACAGAAGGAATCCAGCATAAGCAGAAGTGTAATTAGTCAACACTAATGATAGGCAGCTATGCACAACCTCTGCCTCTCAACAAAGATTTCTGAAGTAGAAGCTTGAAGGCAAAAAGCAAAGAGATTCTTGGAAACATCTGTGCTATTTGCCACATTACCTTCTGGTGATGAAAACTGCTGATGCAAGAGCATCCTCACTAGCTAACTTCAAAAGCTCTGTGTCCCTCCTGATACACCTGTGGTAATCTGCCTAGCCTGAGGGACCTAAGGGCATTGCACAGGGAAGAAACAGCATAGGCCAAGTTCTTTAAAACTAATCGCCGCAGTCTGGCAAATTTTTGGCTTGCAGCCACCCCCAGCAGCCATTCAAAACTGCCAGGTGGCTCCGTCTTGCCAGCGAGATGATTTGGCAGAGATTTTGAAATGAAGCAATTCAAAGTGAAAATCATCTGCCCTTTCCAAACAGAACCGTCTCAAACACTTGATTAGATTTCAATCCAAAATAGATATTTTTCCATTCAAATTAACTGACTGCAAAATAAGTCATTTTTGTCCTATCCTGTCTGGCTGATTGTGCCTCATAACGACTTTGCAGTGTTTTTGCACATTGCCTTTGCTCAGGCATGGGCTGTTTTATGGAAACCAACCGGTTATGTTGTAAATTGAAATTATATTTTGGCAATGTTAGTAAATAGGAACTTCATGTTAATAAAAACTTGTGAGCCACAAGGTACATCTGCCCTCAGCTTCCCGACACATACTATCTCATCTCCAGTAGCAGAACTTACTAAGAGAAAAAAATGGTACTGGCTGCTAAATATGAACAGAGGTGGTTGAGAGACTGTCAACAGAATTAATTTTGATTATAGAATATCAAATAGTCAAAACAGAAGCTGAACTAGTTCTATAAGTTTTTCTGACATCAGAAAGATTTCCAGTGTTGAAACTGCTCTAAGATCTTATTTTCGTGGGTTTTAGTGCCAAATCATTTTATTCCTGAGTTGAAGACTTTTTGTTTGGGAACTTGATCTTTTTTACACCATGAAGAGTTAAGGAGTTAAAAAAAAATAAAAAAATCAGCACCTTGGGACTCAGTCACACCATTATTACCTACCCTCTTGCACCACGGTTCAGTGATGTCACTGTGCATGCCCACGTGAGGTAGTCACCCAAGTAAGTTCGACAGCGTATATGCTATCCTTCTCTTCCTATCTTTTTACATGCAGACATTTCACAGCTGTAAGGCCTTGGGACAAGACAGAGAGGATTGCAAGGCAGGTTTCCTGCCTTCTTTCCCAACACCACCAGCTGTCGTTTTGTGTAACCTCAGAGGAAGCCACTCAACTCCTTTACTCAGTTGTGTAGCTGTAACACATGGATAACTATGCCTAGTGGATTCACTACAGTCTGAACTTTATTAGGCATAATTCATGCCGTTACAAGGAGCATTTCTGCAATCCACAGTACAAAGTATCAGTTTTTGCCTTTTGCTACAAGGCAAGAAATATAATTAGCTCAACATCATTATCATGGGTTTCACAATTACTGTAAGACTGAAAAAAACAACTTCACAGCTATTTTAAGGCCAGTAGGGAGTTCTCTGGGTTTGTCCTCTTGCATAACAGTTCGTAAAGTTGTTTTTTTTTTTTTTTTTCCCTAGTGATTCCTCCACCAAACCCACTCATCTGTGGTTTAGATTGAGCAATTTTCATCCTTTTTTACTTGTGCTTTTAGGGAGAGGCGTTAACTTCTGTCAAGCCTCCAGGCAATAAAGCTGCCTTTTTAAGTTCTCCTTTGAGACCTCTTAGAAATAGTCCATAGAGACCAGCAGTCTCCTGACTAAACTGATTAGAGCTTATTCTATTCTCTGCTTCAACTATTTGCATTCCCATCTCCAAAGAACTGTCTCTGCTCACACAGACCCAGGCAAACCTACAGAGAGCAGCAGAACTTCAAACCAGATGTGATGTTTAAGGGATGGGGGAGCCACGGAAGGAGATTTTCCCCACCACCGGTGTAAGTGTGCCACCCTCTGGACAGTGGTCTGAATCGCCTTTTCCAGACTGCACTAAAATCTTGAGATCTAAGCTCAGTGGTATCAGCACTGTCCACTAGGCTGGGGACCAGAACCAAAAGCCAGCTGCATCCATGTAATGCTGAGTCCTGCTTAGCCCAACTACAAGCAAGATGTAAGCTTTCCATTATTAGCTCTGTAGCCCACTGCTGAAAACAGACTTGATTCTGTGCCATCCGAGCATTGCAATTCATTTTCAGATATTGAATTTGACCTGCAAAAATCTACATAATTTGCCTCTACCCATGGACCACTGCACTCCTTTCCATTCTACCCATTGCAGCCAGCAGAGACACATGAACTGCAGCACCACCCAAGTCAGAAGGTGGGTTAGCAATGTATTTTGGACTCTGTCTTTCACTAACTAACATCTACTTTACAGAGAGTGCCAAGGCAAAATGCAAAATGAAATGCAAAATGCAAATAGAGCAGGAGACCACAAAACTACCCCAATGGACGTAAGCTCATTGACCCTCCAGATGGGGGCAGACTCTATGGAAAACTCTTCCCTTCAGGGAGATGGACACAGTCCAGCAGTGTCTCTCTCTGTTCTTTCATGCTAGCTTGAGGCCCTACAATTCATAAACCTACTAGATTGCCTTCAAGTTTTATTATTTAATTATAGAATTAAATTTTGTCACAATGTACCCAGGCCATCCTAGACTATTCCTTCTTGAGCGAAAACTCTAGGTTTTATTAGATCCTCATAATGGCACCTTACTCATACTTCTTAGAAGCAGTGTGCCTTAGTGGGTAATTTTAGTAATTTTATAAGTGATCAGATTTGCAATGGACTAAAATGTGATGAAAGTGCTGCATAAAGCAAGTTAAAATTGAAAGCCTGTATTTCTAGAATAGACTTATACAGTGTTTGATAGATGGGGAAAAGAAGAAAGAAAAAGAGATCCCTACAGAGGAGAGCTTTGTCCAAAACTCTCGTCCTCACTGGACAGTAAATTGACCAACAGCCTATTCTTAGGAAGGAAGAAGCTGCCTTCTCACAATTGGGCTGAGAGTTTAAAAATCACGTTAAAAGAAAATTTAACTTAGAAAATCCAAGCACTCTATTTTACAAGAAAGCTGACTGTCCAAATTTCATCCAGCTACTTTGTGTATAAGTATTGTGAGATTAAATGCACCATTGTGTGACACAGAGTACATACCGTGACAAGGCCACAGCATCATTTCCCAGGCTTATTCAGCATGCAGAATAAGCTGATGTGCAAACTCTTATTGAACTTTTCTCCATGTATCGTCTCTCAAGAGATGGTTCGAGCATTATTGCACTGTCACAGCCCAGTCTTTTATTGAGTATGAAGTTATTTATCTCCTCCTGGAAGTTTCTGTGATGATGTCATTTCACAATAACTGATCCACAGCCATGAATTAGTCTCACCAGTGTGCCCCAGAGATGAGGGCAAGGACACTTCACAGAAGGGAGGTTGAGGCACAGAGGTATTAGGGTCCAGTTTAGTTGATTGTCCTTCAGGTGATTTTCCAAAGTATTTAACATGATACAACATGATGCAGCAGACAAAATCTAAGATAATTTTTGTATGTGTGACTCATGCAGCATAACATCTTATCTCTGTAGTAGAAATAGAGTTCTCACTGAGTTGTCCAAGTGACATTCCTGAGATGATCTTACAGACAAAGCATTAAGTGGCTGTTATTAGAGACTTCACATTCATGAGTGATTGAATTAAGGTTGCACATGCAATGCTGACTTAGGTATTTCCCTACTGTAAGTTTCATTGTACAGCACTGTATTATTCCTTCCACATGAGTTGAAGTAAAGCTGAGGTTTTCACATTCACCTTAGGCACAGCTAGCAATTGTTTCCCCCACCCATGCTCTTCATATCTGCCCTGTTTCACCTGAGCTTCTCTGTCTGCTCCTAGCCAGTCATCTCTTTGCTGCAGGCTAGCTCAAGTTTTCTCTCCCTAACAGCTCTTCCAAATATTTTTTTCCCAGCTTCTTCCTTTCTACCATTTTTGCAATCCAACCTGGCAGATCCCTCTGGTTACCACATAGACACTTTGGGAGGAAGTGCCAAGAGAGGAAGACCAGGTGAGAAAGTTCAGCGGCTATTACCAGCTGAAAACCAGTCTTACGATGAAAAGTGTTAGAGAACCTCACCTAGAGAGTGTTGCTAGCAGCTCCGTCTTCAATGGTTGCAGTGGGGACTGCCAGAGCTGTGTCTTTTCATATTAACACAAAGATGACAATTACCTCATTGTTACTGAGCATTGCCTCAGTTACACCTCATGATGCTGGGTTCTCCAACTTAGCAACAGCAGTGCTATAAGGTCAAATCTATACTTCAGTGTTTTGTCTGTGTAGTTGCAATAGCTAAAAGTGCAGAGAAAAAAGAAACCAGAATATACTATCAAAGAAGTTACTGCTTGTTTAAATTGTATCTCCACCAAGAAAGCTCACAAAGCTCCCAACAAACATTTCTAGCACAGATGCAGACCCTTAGCATGCTGTAGAGACAGTCATCAAACAGTGCAGGGTTCCCTCATCTCACAGTCCTGGAATAATCCTGAGATATAGTTTAGTGTCATGTCTATTCTCTACTTTTGAGGAAGAATCATGTAACAGCTACACCACAAGCAGGATTTGAACTGCCTGCATAACCTCTTATCAGTAAAATGCAAGTCTTGTTCTTAACTGATCAACTAATCTGCACTGTGTCACAAGTAAATCACGTAACACGTAGCACATGTTGTAAAGCAAAGCTTTTCTTTCAGCAAGCTCAAATATCTTCTCTTTCAGCAATAGAACTTAATCTATTAAATAATCGGGATACTTTCCAGGTTAAACCAGGGCCAGGAAGATCTGCAACAACCTTGTCCTTTTAACAATGTACTGCAGGATAAAAGGAAGAAGTGAGAAAGCAGAAAAAACTCTGTGTCAAAAGATTATTCAGTGTCTGACACTTAGTGGCCAAAATCTAGTATTGCAGTTATAGTCAGGCTGCAGAAATCAGTATCTCCGAAGTAACCCAGTTCAAAAGTGGCCCCATTCGGTACACCAATAGAAATATTAAAGAACACACGATCTGTCATCTTAGTAGTTTGTTAGCACGAATTTTTAAGCTACAGGATCAACAGAATGAAAATAAAACCAAAATTGTTTCTTGAAAAATGCCAGTCACACTATTGGCATACTTTAATAAAACTCTGTGGTGGTTTAAGCCTGCTATTTGGGGAAATGTAAGGAAAAGACTACTAAAATGTGAGGTTAATTCTGCCAAAAACATTATCTACATACAATCACTGAAGTCAGTTTATTTCAAAATATGCCATGAATTACAAATACGTAGATGCAACTATTCATGAAGATACTTAACTTGCTCCAAGAGAAATCAGAATGTCACAGTACATCACCGTAAGGTATACTGTAAAATCTATTACAGCATAGAACAATGAAAATAATATTAATAATACATATAATACAAATAAAACTCTCATGGCATAGTATCAGAGGAGTTTAGGCTTTGTTTTGTATCCACAGACCTACATTCAAGCCAGACTGGTGTGAAGCCCAGCCACAGATGACAGGGATGAGAACATCATCTTCTGAGAACGCTAGATACAAAATGTGGTGCAAGTGAACCACTCCAGCCTCAGTGAGTAACCTTGGCTGATGTGGTCGGCATCAGAAACGCAAGTGTAATCCTGCACATTCAGGGAATCTTATGAACTCCTCCAAGGAAAGGGCAGCACAACACAAGAGAGAGTCTATACCCTCTAGTGTCACATTTACTGTAGTGGGTATAAATCATCCAAGAAAATAAATAAATAATAATAATAAAAGCTGTACCTAAATGCAAGAGATTTAGCTTAAGTCCTATAAATCCTATAAACTCCTTTTGCATAGCATGGAACAGGGTTTGACCAGAGGTGTAGACTATTGTCCAGGAGAGACATTTCAATATGGCCATAGATGTCAAACAGGAACTCAAAATCAAAGATGCATAATAAGTTTGGTACTGTGCTCTTTGGGCTTATGGACTAGAATATTCTGAACTACCTTCAGAGCACTGATGGCTTGGTTCTGAATCTGAGCCACATATGCCAGAAATAATTGTATGTATCTGTTCAAAAGTCATGTTTCTTTGAACAAGAAGAACTTCTCTAGCTCAGAAATCAAGCTGGTCATGCAAGGCATTTTTGGCAATATATATATACACTATATATATACTATCATGAAACCAAAACATTTTGCAAATTTCTCATTCCACTCATTTTCTAAAAAGGAGAGGTGGTGCAACCTTGCTGTTAGAGAGCATAGAATATTCCTTTCTTCATACAACAGGAAGAAGCCTCATGTTCACAGGCCCTGGTCTTTCTGGGGAAGTTTAACCACTCCAATATCTATTGGAAGGTCAACACAGAAGCGCATAAGCAATCCAAGAGGTTTCCGAAGTGTATTAATTATAATTTCCTGAAACATGTGGTCAAGGAGGCAACAAGGGGATGCGGTCTTATAGAATTATAGAATCACGGAATATCCCAAGTTGGAAGGGACCCACCCACAATGATCACAGAGACCAACTCCTGGCTCCACAAAGGACCACCCCAAAATCAAACCACATGTCTCAGGGCATTGTCCAAATGCTTAGTGAACCCTGGCAGGCTCAGTGCCGTGACCACTTCCCTGGGGAGCCTGTTCCAGCGCCCGACCCCCCTTCACCCAGTGAAGAACCTTTTCCTAACACCCAGCCTGAACCTCCCCTGATGCAGCTTCATGCCATTCCCTTGGTTCTTATTGCCGGTCACAAGAGAGAAGAGATCAGTGCCTCCCCTTTTTCTCCCGCTCGTGAGGAAGCTGTAGGCTGCAATGAGGTCTCCCCTCAGTCTCCTCTTCTCTAGGCTGAGCAAACCAAGTGTCCTCAGCTGCTCCTCATATGCCTTCCCCTCTAGACCCTTCGCTATCTTTGTAGTCCTCCTTTGGAGACTCTCTAATAGTTTGTGCTCTGCTACACCTCATACTTAAAAAAAAGGAAGAGCTCATCAGGGATGTGAAAGTTGAGGGCAACTTTGCAGTGACCATGTTCAGGTGGTGTTCAGGATCCTGAGAGTAGGGAGAAAAGCCAATAACACAGTCCCCAGCCCTGGACCTCAAGAGAGTAGACTCAGGCCTCTTCAGGGAACTACTTGGAAGAATCACATGGGATACAGCCCTGGAGAACAGGGATGCAGGGGAGCTTGTTGATTTTCAGGGACCACCTCCTACAAGATCAGGAATGACCTATTCCCATCTTCAGAATGTAAAACAAAGGTGGCAAGAGGCCTCCATGAATGAACAAGGAGCTCCTAATTAAATTCAGACTTAAAAAGGAAGCATAAAAGAGATAGAAGCAGGGTCAGGTCACAAAGAAGGAGTACAGTAACACCGAGCATGTGATGAGGATAGGGAAGCCAAAGACCATGGGGAGTTGAATCTGGAGATGAATGTGAAGGGCAGCAGAAAACATTTCTACAAGTTGAAAAACAGCAAAAGGAAGAATAGGGAAAATGTGGGCCCACTGCTGAATGGGACAACGGGTACGGTGACAAAAGACAGGGAAAAGGCCAAAGTGCTCAATGCCTTATTTGCCTCAGTCTTTACCAGTAAGATAGGCCTTCAGGAATCACAGGCCCCTGAGACCAGTGGGAAAGTCTGGAGCAAGGAAGACTTGCCTTTGGTGGGAAAGATCAGGTAAGGGAATATTTAAATAAACCAAACATATACAACAGGTGCATGGGGCCTGTATGAATGTGCCCTCAAGTGCTGAGGTTGCTGGCTGATGTCATTTTGATGCCACTCTCAATTATCTTTGAAAGTTCAAGGTGATCAGGGGAGGTTCCTGAGGACTGGAAGAAAGCAACTATCACTTCTACCTTCGAGGGCAAGAAGGAGGATCTGGGGAACTACAGGCTAGTGAGCCTCACTTCATTCCTAGGAAAATGATGGAGCAACTAATCCTGGAAGACATTTCCAAACACACGAAGAACAAGAAAATGATTGGGAAGAGTCAACATGGATTTNTTGGGAAGAGTCAGCATGGATTTACAAAGGGGAAATTGTGCTTAAACAACCTGATAGCCTTCTACGATGGCTCAGTGGATGGGGAAAGAGCAGTGGATGGTGTTTATCTTAACTTTAGTTAGGATTTTGACACAATGTGTCCTATAATAACCTCATCGACAAACTGATAAAGCGCAAAGTATGTAAGCAAACGATGAGGTGCATTGAAAACTGGATAAACTGCCAGGCTCAAAGGGTTGTGATCAGCAGCACAAAGTACAGCTGGTGTCCAGTGACTAGTGGTGTATCCCTGGGGTTGATACCAGCTCCAATCATTAAAGATCTGGACAATGAGACAGAGTGCATCCTCAGCAAGTTTGCAGATGGTACAAAACTGGGAGGAGTGGCTCTGCATTAAGAGCAGAGTTGTCAGAAGGTTGATGGAGGAGATTCTTCCACTCTACTTGGCCCCAGTGAGACACGTCTGGAGGACTAGGACAATATCCGTGCTCTCTTGCACAAGAATCCAGTAAGGGCCACAAAGATGATTAAGGGATTAGAGTACCTGATGAATGGGGAGAGATCTGGGGCTGTTCAGCCTGGAGAAGAGAAGGCTCAAGAGTATCTTATCAAAGTATATAAATACCTGATGGGAGGAAATGAAGACGAGGCCAGGGTCTTTCCAGTGGTGCCCAGTGACAAGACAGAAGGCACAAATTGAAATATAGGAAATTCCCTTTAAATATAAGTTGAATTGTTACTTTTTGCTGTGGGGATGGTCAAACACTGGAACAGGTTGCCCAGAGAGGCTGTGGAGTCTCCATCCTTGTAGATACCCAAAACCCAACTGGACACTGTGTTCAGCAAACTGCTCTGGCTGATCTTGCTTGAGTAGGGATGGTGGACTAAACAATCTCCGCAAGTCCCATCTAATCTGAACCATTCTGTGGCTCTGTGAAACATCTGGCTCTGACTTCACTCTAGCAATGGACTTCCACACAACTCTATTGCTTTTAAAGTGTTTTAAACACATTTAATCAAGCCCAGAACAAAAAGAAGTTACAAGAATGCTGGAAAAAGGGTTGTACTTTCTAGCCCAGGAACTCTAACAGATGCCACCACAGAAGAAAAAGTAATAATAATATTTTTTCCAGAGTAGCTTTAGGTATCTTCAGGGTCTTAAAGAGAAGATTCAGAACAAAGTTAGGGGTTCCATGAAAAATGCCATAAAGCGTCTTCATCTTCACTTCATCTTTTAAAGCGTCTCTGTAAAAAGCTTAGGAGAAATAGCCCCTAACTTGCTCACCAAAGGTGAGTCAGGAAATTTATGAATAATGATAAACCTAGTATTTTTCTTTCACAACTCAGTACTGCTCAAAGAATGAGTATGGTGAATTCCCGATGGACAATAATGTTTATTATTACCCTTTATTAGACCTGACATAAGACCCCGGGCAGCCAAAAAATAATTCCTCATTAACTTTCAAACAAAATATCTCTGTTGTTTTTAGCTTTTCACTATAACTACACCATGGAAGGAGACAGTTTTCTGGTAAAAGTTACTCTGACATTTATGATAAATGACCTGCAATTTTGGTAAGTACTGCATGTCCTCAAACTGACTGGTAAAACTGTCATACCATTCTATAATGTGCTGTATGTAAGGAAAAGAGGTAACAAAAACAGTTACAAGGAAATCTTTACAAATATTACAGAGAACTTTCAAATGTCTTCTGAGGAATATTTGTCATTACTTTTTACATGTGAAGTCAGTTTCTTATCTTTAGAAATCTACCTATTCAATCACAGCAATAATATTTTAAAAGAAGGCTTCCTAAAAGCAACAATAACGAGTGATGTAAAAATAAAATAAAATAAAATAATAATAATAATAATAATAAAACATAGCTTAAAATATCACTAGATAAAAGTAGTTAATCTTTTTCTGTATAAACTTTTTTGATAAAGCAGAGATGTTCATGAAAAATGTCTACTTGCGTCAAAACAAGTCAGGAGCCAATGCCTAAGTATTTTTGAACAGAAAAAATACAATCAAGCAAAAGGCAAATAAAATTCTTTTAAAATGAAACAGTTTTTAAAAAGCCTTAAGTTTTCTGTGAAAAATATTTTGCCAACTTTCATCTCAGATCTCTCTGAGGGCAAAAATCTGACATTAGGTATCCCGTGGTTACCCTAGGAATATATTTTTGCACATGATATAGCAACATGTTGTGTCTTAGGTCTAGGGACTGATGGGTCTCAGGCCTAGGGACTAACACAGGACTCTAAACTGTTAGTCCTGGGAAGTTTAATTTAGAAGAGGAAATTTCATATTTTGAGGCACAGAAATAAAATACATAATTATTTGAATATGTGTCTTTCTATACTCTTACCAAGGAAGTTGAGTTATTGGCTACTGAAAAGTGAGATAATGAAAGACAATATCATTTTGCAGGATGTCCTGTTCCCACATACTTACATGTTAAAATCAGGCATACATACATGCCTTAATACATGCATATATATGTATCATATCCCATGTATCTGACAGTACAAAAACAATCTCCCTCTGCATTAGGAGTGAAAATGCACTCTGCAAATCAGGCTACAGACTTTCCAGCAACTGTTTGAAAATAGTATGACTGAAGCTACATCAAGACCTTTAGTTACCTGCTTCCATGTCAAGAAAATCAAGGCTGCCAAAGTCTTCCATGGTATCATGGGAATATGTTTGGTGGATGATATTTCACCGGTAGCTTTTCAGCTTGAACTGACATTTCTCACTATTCATACCCATCAGTGTCAGAAGCTATATCAGGTTTTACAGCAAAGTTTCTACATCAGCCTTAGAAGGTGTCAGTCAGCCTGTGCTCTCCGCAGCCAGACGGGTGCGTCAGGCAGCAGGACTCCCAGCTGTGCTAAAATGCAGTCTGCACAAACATTCATGCTAGACACCTAACCATCCTGACAGCAGATATGCTCAGAGGAGGGCACACTTTTCCCCACACAGCTGATGCTTTCCCTCCCTGTAACTGCAATAGCTTCTCACTGGAAGTAGGAGTTAGTGTTACTATGGTAGAGTGTTTTCACTTGTGTTTGTTGAAAGGTGTTTGATAGTAAGCACAGGGTTGAGTGAATGTGTCATCTGCCAGACTCTGTACACTCTGAGTAGAAGAGAGAGAAGTTGAGCAACCAAGCTGTTTTTAAAATGTGTCCCCCGATGATTACGAGGGGTTGATTGGCTGCATCACCTTATCTCATCTCATCTCATCTCATCTCATCTCATCTCATCTCATCTCATCTCATCTCATCTCATCTCAATATCTTGTTTTGAATCTATCTTTGGAAGATAGATTCTGAAGACAGGAGACATAATGGTAAAATTAAGATCTCAAACAATTTTCAGATTGGGTCCTACAAATAAAAGACTATTGTTGTTTTATACTCCAGAAGGGATACTCATTTAAAACTGTTCATAACAGAAAGGATTTCAGTAAATTTCAAATCTACGTTCTACTCTTTTTGTAAGAATCTATCTATTTCATCTATTCTTAGAGAATGTCAGATGTTTCATCTTTTTATTAGTATTTTTTCTAGGTGTATCACTAGCCACAACCATCTGATAATGAAAGCACTATATAGGTCCCCAAAAAACAAAGCATTTAGAGCCTCTGCCTTTATATGGGAATACTTAGGACAATGACGATTCTGAGATTTCAGAGTCAAACTTTAGTACTCATGGCACTAAAACTCAAAACCCTCAATGAAAAACCCTCAGTGAAGTTGATTTGCATGTAATGGAAAGCAACAACTAACTCCAATCTGATTTTTTTTATTAAAAAAAAAAAAAACTCAGTTCCATCACCCATAAGACTCACATTTGACCATTTGTATTTCTGAGGATGCTTAAATGAGATCCCAAAACAGAGATGTAGTTCTAACACTGCTCCAGACACAAACTTACCTTTAATCACCCTGATGGATAGCCACCAGACCTTTCCTAGAATAAAGTATATAAGGCCTCTATCAGTGTTAATCAGAGGAAGAGAAATAAGCAGCCTTTATCCCAAAATTAGAAGCAGACTAGCTGCAAATAAATTAGCAAAAGGGAACAGTTAACATGATGAACCAGTAAGATTAGTATGCTTAAAAGCTATCCGTCTAGTCACCATGTCACAGGAAATGAATTTTCAATATTTTTCATGGAAAAAAAAATGTCATCTGAGGGACAGAACAATAGGTAAAGAGGAAGATCCTACTATCAGTTTAGAGAACTTGAGGGCAAAGGCGTCTTTTTTTGCCCCTTCATCTCCTTCAGGAATAAAAAGAAAGGAAATGTACCTAAGAAGAAGGAAGGTGTCCAAAACTATGCTCAATCCAAGGCTGCTGAGGATCTACACAAACTGCACTGAAACACAAATTTCAACACATCTTCTTCCAGCAGTCAGACCTGAATTAGGGGGTATTGACAGTATAAGTTACAGCTGTTAAAAATACCAGCACACACTTGAAGAAGTAGTTTATTGTGCAAGTTCCCCAGTCTCTCTGGTGTTTTCACTGATGACATTGAACTCCGCAGTTTGAAGAACCTGGTGGAAAGTCACAGAGTGCACAAGCTTGAGGACTTCTGAGGATGTCCTGCATGTATAAGGATGCATACGCAGTATGGCTGGAAAGGAAATTCATTGTTTTTTCTTCCATCTTATTTTTGTGATTCAGGCGTGAGGGGAGCAAGATTTTCATACAAGATAAATTAGGGAGTTAAAATGATCTCTTCCATCTTTATCTGTACCATTTGTAGCACGATTATCTCTTTCCACTCCTTCCTAATGCTACAAATTTACAGTGCCAACAAAAGTAATGAATGACCTGAATTCACCTTTAAATCCCAGGAAATTTGAACAGCCTGTATGTACTGAAATAACACTGTTACTGCAACAGCTTTCAGTAATAAACTCTTAACTGGACTGACAGAAGTCTAGTCTTTGTTGAATACCTTGTCTAATCATCTCAATACAGAACAAGCTGTTTACTTTAATGTTTATTTTCTTGAAACACAACAAGACTTCATTGTTTGAATTACTGCATAAATATGTAGCTTAGAAATAGTCACTGGTGAACATTATTCATGGATGTAGAGGTCTTAAATGATTCAGACTCTGATTCACTCACATCCTCAATAATTATCACCACAAAAAGGAACACATTTTAAAGAACAGGATGTGAAATTAATGTTCTGAAGAATTTGTAAAACAAAACCTCTACAGATTTTTTCTCAAGTTCACTGCAAATTGTTACTGACTTCTAATGGCTCAATCAAGAGCTTTTCAGTTTAAAACAAGCATGAAACATGGATTTTCTTTCATAATAAAAGCAAAATACAATAGTTAGGTAACTGGAAACTTTGAGAATGATTTTAGATCAGTTTAGACATGGTGGTGCTGCACTCTTGCTTTCATGATAATATACAGGTTTAAAGTCACTGAAGTATTTTGTAGAAATGCAAGCAACTCAGTCAACATCCATGAGTCTTCACTCAGCTCTGAGCCAAAGTTGTTGGGAGATTTACTGTAAAATTCTTTGAGACATCTATTTGAAAATTAGAAGTAAGTTTTTCTTGCAGTTCTTGTCTTTAATCAGCCCTATAAGTGGAATTAAAAAAAATAAAATAAAAAATTTTAAACAATAAAAACCCCATCACGTGCAATTTAAACAGCTGCAATCCTCAGATTTGGATTAGGTAACTGACAAACATTTCTGTCCTCAGGCATAGAAAATATGTTCTACAAAGATTAGCTCAAGAGCTTTTTGGAAGTCTTAGGTATTTGAACAAATGCTGTGTTTTGCAGTCTTGTTTCAGAATTCCCAACTTTGCTAATTGACTGTACCATGTGGCATTATATTTTGTTTCCCATTTGGTGTTTTTCTACCTTTGGTTTTCAGTCATGAAATCAGGAGTGTTAGCAATACCAGCTGAGGTAAATCAACTGCACAACAAAAGGTAATTTAAGTGAATTGTTTGTATGAACTTTTTGATAAGTATTCTTGAATAATAAATACAGTTGTGCAGATGAAAATCAGATCACAAACCATTCAAAGGCAGAGAAAGGGGCTAACGTTTTGACACATGCTATCAGGTAATAAATATTTGTTCAGTTTTAATTTGGTATTCATTTGAAAATTTGAATGCTCATACAATCTGATGAAGTTTTCTCAATCTGCTTGAAATGTGCCCAGGTCTAATGGAGTGATGCCATAATTAATGTTTGCCTCACATCCATAAGGAATTAATCTAGATAATGAAGTAACTATCTAGCATTTTTTTGGATATTCACTTTGATAACCAGGTAAACAGCAACAGGGTATTTTATTCACTTCTTGTAAAATGCTTTGAGCAGTAGGTTGGATGTATGACCTCCAGGGGTCCTTTCCAAACTATATAATACTTTGAGTCTGTTTCCAGAGAAGTCATGAGGTAAGTAATAGCATAAATTTTGCACATGGATCAAACATTTCCATATAAATCTTTTGTGTTCTTCTCTAGGTTTAATAATGTTCTACCTGATTTGCAAGGGTTGTATAATCATAGAAAATAAGGCTAAAAGAAGGTGCATGTAGTCTATCTCCCTCGCCTGGGTCCACCTAGTCCATGATAATCATTTCATTATGAGGCTGGTATCTATAATAATTCAATAATGAAAGTTCTGTTAGTACCACAGAACTCCAAATGGGCAATAAAAGAGGAAGTTTATTTCACGTAGAAAATATATCCATTTAATTTCATACATTTGGTGGTATAGATCTTGATTATGAAAAGCTCAGGGTTATACAAGATGAATTTACTCACTAAAGATTATTCCCTGGGAATATCCTATCACCATTCAAGAGCAATAACACTACAGCTGCTGCATTGAGGGGACAGAGATTTCTGATGATTGAAAAGTTTTTGTTGTTGTTTGTTTGTTTGTTTAATTGGAGGACATAGTCAAAATAGAGGACAGAAAATATATATGTGATGGTAAACAGTGAGGAAAGAGCAAGAACGTGTAAAGCCAGGGTGCAAGAAATGGAGAAGAAAACAGTTGCAGTGGTTCAGGGGAGAAAAATAATAAGGGAATACAAGTGTTAACAGAGGTCCAGATAAAAAAGGGTTGTGGAAAACTTAAGCCAATGTAGAAAAGACTGGGCTAAATCTTAATCATCAGACAAAATAAAATATGTAAATTGTCTTATAAAGATATATGTTTTCTATAATTTACTTCAATTAAAAAAAAAATCTTTAAAAGCCTTGGTTTCAACCCCATTCTTTTTTTTTTCTTCTTCTTCTTTTTTTTTTTCCTTTTTTTTATGTTTCCTGGGGCTGGCACATCACTGGGACAATGGATCCTTCTGGAGTGAATCTGCATGTTTTTTAACATTGTGTTCAGATGCAGGCAGATGTCATCTGTCATCCTGCTATCTATCAAGGCAGACAACACACAGGAAGATGTGATAAAATAAAAAATTACACAGTGAAGAGTATTGCTCAGCTTCAATTCTTCACCAAAAACATAAGCTATCCCTTTCTTCTGTTTTAGCTCCCTCTTACTGATCCAAGGACTCTTTGTTTTGTAAAAAGCATAGGAATGTGTTGAATTTGAAAGCTATTTTAAATAGCTCTTCTGCCTCTAAACTTCTTGGTCTCATCACATTTTGAAAAATAAAATATATGCAGTCTGCAGCCACTCTTCCAGGGAGTAGAGAAAGGATAAACTGCTAGAGAACATGGGAAACTTCTGCGAAAATCATGTCAACTTGTTGATGGATATTTTTAAATTCATTTCAGATTCATTGTTTAGAAAAACTCTAATTTTTTTGTTTGCACATAACTGTTGCCTTTATGCATGCTTCTATTTTAAATAAAACTTCATTGGATCAATAGCCATAAGGTTTAACAGATTCTTAACAAGAAGTTACGCATTCTGCATCTTTATCCAAAATTCCCAATCTGAGTACATCCTGAAAAGATGTACATTAGCAAAGTTTCCTGAACCAGAATTTCAGACCTGAACATTCTCTAAAGTTAGATGGTAATGCTACATTCACTAGCCCAGATCTTGTCTTCTTCTCTCTCTTATTTTGAGGTAGACAAATGATAATCCCAAATGTAAACTGTTATTAGGGAAAGTATGGAATTTATATTCAATACCACAACTAAATTCTTCTTTGTGTAGTGTCAGAAATTTCTACTTAGAAAATGTGGGCTTATAAAAATGTGAAGACTTTGGCTGCGAAAGATCTTCAGCCTACAAAGTTGGTCCTTAAGTGAGTTAGATTCCCATCCCTTTCGAGACCGTGGAAGGACCCTGAACTTGTACTACTTGCTCAGTTAATGTAAACTGGAGTCATTTTATTCCGTTTGTTTGAAATCAGTCTTACAAAGATGAAGTGTCCTACAAGGTGATACAAAAGGAGGCCAGGAGATAAGAAGAAATAAAAATTGAATTGATCAGCTCACTAATCCAAGTTCTTGAATGAAAAGTATATTTAAACTACATCTATCTATTATCATATGTTCTGTTGTTACTGAACATACAGATCCCTTTTTGTCAGGAAAATACCAACAAATAGCAGCTTCCCCTGTTTTTTGCATCTCTCTGACACCCGGCAAGTCTGAGGGTTGCTTTTCTCCTCCCACCATAGCCCAGGACCACTCTCCACACAAGCAGATTGTTCTGCCTCTCTAAGCGGGTACAAAACTTGGGCTGTCAAGTTTTCCTCCGCTGCTTTCTTCAGTTGATGTTCTTTCAGCTATGATTCAGCCTTTAGCAGATGAACTGAGATTTGCCTGGAACCTACCTCATGATTTATACTATCTGTTGTTTTCTTTTTTAAAAATTGACAGAATTTGAAGCAAAGTTTTAGGAAGGGAGCTGTACAGCAGGACAGATGATGCCACCGATGCTACACTCCTTGTGACAGTCTGTGCCTCATTCAGCCTGCGATCGTCTTCTTCCACCAAGCTGCACCTAACAATTACTTTCGGTGTCTGTTGTGGAGCTGTCAGCCCCCCATCAGTTGTCAGGAGGCTGAATTTCACTCCTTCTGTGCCTTATCACAAAGCCCCTGGCTGACAGGCTTCCTGCGATGTGTGCATCCAACTGCCACAGTGCACCGCCAGCCAGCCCCCCCCTGCCCAAGACCACGCTCTCGCCCTCAGGTGTTTAAGCTATGCTCCCTCTAGGATCACCAGGGAATGGGGAAATGGATGTTGCAATGAGGGTCAGCAGTGCAGAAAAGAACAGAGCAGCACAAGCCAGCAGCAGTGACTCTTCTTCCACTCCTTGACCCCTCAGTACGTGCTCCTCCCTTCCTCCCCATGGGACTCCTTCCCAGGGCTAAGCATGCCTGCTACCTCAGCTGTACTCATCAGCAGCATTTCTTATTGCCAGTTCTGGTCCCAAAATCAGCCCTGCCACTCGTGCACAGAGAGTGGAGGGATGTGGGTACTTCTTCAGTTCAGTACACATCAAACGGATTGAAATGACGTGCTCACAAGGAGGAAAACCCCAATCATCCCAAGCACAGAGAGGCCAAAACTTCAGAGCAGAAACAAATGTTTCATCCATTATATGATTGTTTTCAATTTAGCCCCTTCCTGCTCTGAATCCCTGCAACTTTTAACAGGTTTCCATGTTGGCTCTCTCACCTGCTTGTGTTCCTCTGTCTTGTGCTCTGTCACCTCAGAAAAGCATGCTGCTGCGCAGCAGCTCAATCTACCCCCTCTGCATCTGGGTGCTTCAGACCCATAGCTCAAGCTGCAGAAAGGAATTGATGGAAAGTGTGCTTTGGTCCTTCAGATTAAAGAATATTCTTGCGCAACTCTGCAGAAAATATCCGTGGTCTCTGAGTACTTCTTTGCACATAAAATCTCCAGTATAAAATCCAGCTACATGCATAAAAAATGCTCCACACTATTGGCTTCTCATGCAGATGACAGACCAAAATGACCATGCTGAGCCATGCTACAGGTGTGACTGAAGCAACTTAGTTAAACTCCTGGCTGTCTGAAGAAATGAGTGTTATACTCTATTTTTCACAAACAGGTTTCATTTGGCAGCTAACCAGCCACAAAGTGAGATATTAAAAAAAAAAAAAAAAGCCATACAAAATGGCATAATGATGCTGCCAGCTTCTTCTCCTTTATCTCTACTATAATTTGATGCCAAGATGAGAAATGCTATTTTTCCTTTTCTCTTATATACATGTATACACACATACACAGATACATACACTCCAATTTATTTAAAGATTGTAAAATATTAGATTATTTCTGCAACTTTCCCTTTTAGTACTTAAAAAATAGTAAGAGAGCAAACTTGTCTTCCACAGCACAGCTGAATTAAAAGACATGGGCAGGTCCTTCTCTAAACCCCTAACCCTCCTTGCTCTTTTCTGCACTAAACTTGGAATTGTTGTTTTCTGAAAGCAGCTCAGCTGTCCTAAGAAAAATCATAATTCTGTATTTTGAGATGTAATTTTGATACAATTATTTTTGTAGTTGTTTGCAATCACAAGACAGGACCCATTTTCAGCATTTAGTTAGTTGTTCATGATTTTCTTCAGATAAGAATGACAACAGTAATAAAAATCATACTGATGTAAAATGCTTACATTGTCTGGATTTTTTTTATCCCTTTCAACTGGAAAAAGTAAGGCTAACATTGTGAAAAACGTTGAAGAAAGAAAAATGTTTTCCCTTTGTTACTTTTTCTAGTGTGTGCTATTGGGTGTGCAAATTACCTCTCACTCTTCGATAAATAACTTTTTTTTTCCCTCTCCTTTCAATGTAATGGGAAAAACATTAAAGTAGCTGATGGAAGGGGAGACATTAAATTACTTTTTTTTTTTTTTTTAATTAAGATTCGTATTTTACTTGACATCACAAAATCTAAAATGCAGTAGTGATAGAGACAGTTCACACGTGGAACAAGAATGGGACAAGCTAGGGCTGGGCAGGTGCAACCTGATCTTGTAAAACTGAATGGCTTTACTACCCTGGGTCATGACACCTCATGGGGAGGGTGCCGCCATGCAGGGTCACAGTTAGAAAAAAGGCCCAGACTTGCCAGCTGCAATACTCCAGCTCTTGTATGAGAGGATGAAAAGCAGAGGAGAAACCACAGCAATGCTCCAGCAGGATAGCAAGTGAAGGACCTAAAGCTGCTGAGAAATCCACGCTTGATCCACAGGTGAAGGACTGTTTGATTATTTTCACCTTAAAGGAAGCAACAGCAATGGAAAGTATTTTGGGCCCTCCAGCAATGGCCCTGGAGGTTTGAAAAAACAAATAAACAAAAACCAACCAGTTTGAAGCAGGTTTGAACTGGTGTGAACTGGTGTTTTTCTGGGCAGCTGAACTACTGTTGACAGTGAGGAGGAAGTGGTTCTCAGTCCATGCCACTTTCCCAATTCTTGCTAATCTTAATACCTGGCTTTTACAGAGCTCTGCATGGGACGTAGCTTGTTTTCCTTGTGTTAGAGATGGGGAACCAAGTCATGGGTCAGCATAAGCATGGGTCAGCAATGGCCCTTCCTCGTGGCCACTGTGCAGCTGTGGAAAATGGGAGCAGATCAAGATTTATGGACTCCAAACACAGTTCGTTATCCACAGTGTTATACTGCCTCAAAAGGATGTAAATCTTACCCATCACTTTGAAGGGAAAGATTGGGGTTTGCTGAATCCACTATTCATAGCGCTGAAAAGGAAAGAAAAGCACAAGCCAAAAGTGTACTATCCCAACAGTAATAAATCCCAGATTACACGTATACTATATATTACATGTGATAGATACATGAAATGCAATATCATATATCATATTTATAATATAAAAAGCTAAATATGTTTGTCAATGAGCTAGGTGAAAAAAAAAGTTTAAAATAACTGTTAGGGGTTTATTCTCTCACTAATCTGTGAATATGTGCGGAGGCACAACACAGTGATTAGAGTGTCTAAGCACACCTAATGATGCTTTCAAGAAAGTCAAATGCAAAACCATGCATCCCAGAACAGAAAATGCAACCTGAGCTCAAAGGCCTGGATAACAGAAAACAGACCCTGAAAAATGATGACTGGTGATAACCTGTTGAAGAGGAAGGGTCCACAGCACAAGGATGTGGCTGACAAATGTGACTTCTAAGGAAGGTCTTTGGAGGACCAACCTGCAACAGCAGCACTTCCCCAGGGCTCTGCAGCTGGTGAACTTGTGAACTCCTCCCACTTGGTGAACTTTTTGCCTCAATTAAGAACAAGACAAGTCCCCAGAGCGCTCTTGTTGCTCTGCAGTATTAAATCAAGACTAGATGTTTTTTCTTAAAAGGGACAACTAACTTTGTTGCAGGTCAGCACAGAAACTGCTGGGTAAAATTCTGGACTGGATGAAGAGACTGATGCCAAAGACCATGGTGCCCCTGGCCCCCTCCCTCGTGACCTTAAAAATGGTCTCTTAGCCTCCAGAGATGCATTCCTGTTCCCTCCCAGAACAGAACGAGTGGATTTCTGCCCAGCAGCTTCTGGAGGTGATGACCTATTCTTTCCCGCCAGGGGACTGAAACAGGCAAACATCTCTTAAAAACTCTGATCTGGTTTTTTTCAGGTGGTCTGCCTCATTCTGTCTGGCTTAACTTCTTTGCAATAGACAGCAAAGGAAAAGGATTTTAAACAGGGACTTGGATATGGAGTTTACATTTCTTCCCTGCCATCAACCTGCCAAGGACCTTTGTTAATTATCATTTTGGCTGGAGTTTCAAGTAAGATTGAGACTACAGGTTGCTCTTGCCCAGAGTCCGTTCCTTGCCTGTGCCACCTTCTCATCAAACCACAGCTTCTAGAGAATAAATGCAGAATGGAAAGAATGAGGCTACAACTTGGTGTAACCATCAGGAACAGTTTGCAAATCCTGAATAGCTTAAAATGGCAGGAAAAAAAGAGAGTACAAGAAGATAATTTAGAAAGTCAACTGACTATACTGCAAACACCTCATAAGGTTGCCTGGCTAATATGCACCTGGAAAAGTAATCTACAGCATATGCCAGAATTTCCTGATCTCCTCAGTCTGGTTCCACAATATTACTTCTATTTATAGACTGCAAAACAAAAATAGTCCAGAGTGATTGTTTAGTCTGATATTCTGTGTAAGAGAGATTTTAGCATTCCCCTACATTAATTCTTGATCCACGTCCAAGAGTCTATTTATCTAGTCCATTAGTTTTCAACCTTTTACAATTTGCATACCCTTAAACTTTCCAATAGGTTTGAAGATGTTGTATGGGGATTTCAAGCCCACTGACAACAAACTTGGCTTTCCTAGTTACCTTTCTTAGACATCTTCAGAGTATCCCCTGGACCTCCAGGGTGCTCACAAATATATATTAAAAAAAAACACATATACCTTTCAAAAAGCATACGGTCTTAATTTTAAATAAATGAAATAAACATTTTAAATTCAGCAAGAAGGGGTCCCCCACAATACTGGTTAATAGATTACCCTCGTGGATAAAAGCTCACTGTCACCCTAATTTCTCTGGTTTCAGCTTCCAGAGAGCATATGCTGTTTCTGTTTGCTGGCTAGGCTGAAAAGCCCTCCATTACCATGCTCCTCTCCTGATGTGGACTCTCAGATAGATCGTGCTGCCCTTTCACCTTCCCTTTGATAAGTTAAATGGATTGAGCTTCCCCCAGCCACACTATAGGGTATATTTCCCCACCCATTAATCATTCCCCATTATAATGTAAACAAAACCAAAAGGTATTAACTACATTCTTCATATTTCTCTGTTCGTACTTATGTTATTGCCTGCTTTAAAAGACAATTTTATCTAACTAAGTTATAGATCATTAAGCTGAAAAAAAGTTTGCCCGTTACTGCTGTTTTACCATCTTGCCCCATCTTGTCTCATTAGCAGGAACTGATTGAGCATGAAGGTGTTCCCTGGCTGTCAGTAGATAAAAGTAGGTGCTCTTGGCTTTCATCTGTTCTGAATTCTCCTTGTCTCATTATCTTCACAAGGTCAGATTCTTTGACACCGGGACTGCTTGCTTAGCACTCCATTCTGGTAATTACTTGCCTGGCAACCTTAACCATAAGTAGATTGCATGTATATGGCAGCAATGAAAGTATCAGCATACAGGCCAACAGCCATATATCCATATAACACAAATACCATTAGAAATGTGTTCATTCTACTGATGTAATTGTTATGCTTCCATATTATCACACTGCTGCAAGCACGATGTACACATTAAAATGCACAGTTTATCTTACAGCACCAAAACCAGAGTTGCAATTCAGCTTTCTTTTAGGGCCAATGACATCGCCCTTCTTCCGCAAAATTTGTGAATGGCTTATTCAGAAAAGGCTAAGCTGCACTTCTCTGAATGCGCTTTTACCCTGTGTTATAAAGACATACTCAACTCTTGAAATTATAAAGTTGGTAGAGAGTTCGGGAAATTCTGGAAGGTGACATCCATTGCTGATACAAAGACTGTCCTCAAATCAGTGCACAGTCTTCTGCAAAATGAATGTTTCTCCTTCGATCTATTTATTATGAGAAAGCAAAAAATGCAGCATATAATGGATGCCTCATACAGCTCCCCCTTTTCCCCCTTTTACATTCACAAAATTACCTCCTCTACAGCAAATCTTATGTACACAGTTCATCAACAATAGTCAAATTGTATTTGAGTTACTTACATCTGCAAAGTTGTAACAGTAATATATATTTTGTTTACGTTCCCAGGAAATTCGTGAAAAGGATAAAAATGTGAATGCCTCACACTTTGGCTCAATGCCTAAACAAAAATACCTTCATACCACTGTAGTTCAAACTCATTTATAGCAGATTTAAACATATTTCTTCTGCTAATGCAGTGCATCCTCAGATCACCTCATTCTTCTTAATGTGTCAGCGATATTCAGATTTATGACAAAGCTTTCAAATCATCTATTCAATGTGATCTTAAAGGTGGCTGAGTATCTAAATAAAAATCTGTCCACGAGGCACTGGGGAAAGGTATCACACAGCACTTACATTGTGCCATTTATTGATGGTGGTCACATCATCCACATTTCACAGATGGAAAAACTGATGCCCTGAGAAATTAGATGACTTGGCACTAATCATACAGCAAGTCCGAAATAAACTTAGACCTGCTGCGTCTCAGTTTCTTAATCTAATCGATCTAGCTCATTTTATTTTGAACCCTCTGATGGTCACAGCCACAGGCTCCGGTATGAACCCATGTGCCTACCTTTCCTACCAGGAAGCCCGTGGTTTGCTTCCAACCCCCTCCACAGCCCTGCCTCCCAGGCTCAGAGCATTTCCTACCATCCTCTTCGCTGCTCACCACCTGTGGGTCATGGAAAATCCATCCTAGGCTTGTAATGTCTTCAGTAAGAGGCATCCTTCCCCACACAGAAGTTGTGACTTCTTTCCACAAAATTCAAAAGCCCATTTAAAGGCAGGTGAAGGCAGTAGCCCAAATTACCCCTTGGAAATCAAGGTTTCCTCCCCTTTGGCCCTTTAGCTTCACCAACTCTCTCTAAATAAGGCTCTGCTTCATTTACTAGTATAGAGGCACCTAGAGGAACTTTGTCTCTTTGGTCTCAATATACAAGCTGTAGCTTTTTGTAATACCTCTGTCTTCCTCTCTCGTAATCTCTTCCAATTCACTTTAGCACAATGAAGATCAGGATCAGCCTTGGCACCTGAAGCCCTGGCCATGTTTTGGCAGAACAACCTTCTTACCAGCTGCAAGGTGGCATTCACTGGAACATGTTCTATCTAGGGGCAGCACACACCCTGACATTCCCACTATCCGGTCCACCCTCTAATGCCTTTTACTGGATGCAGTGGTGCCATAATACACAGGGTACATATCTGTGGCACAGAACTCTGCCTCCTGTCTTGGACTGAAAATATGTATTTGCCCATTACATATGCACAGAGACAGTAACATATTTAAGGATTTTTTTATTTTTTTTTTTTTTTGCCTTGTGCCTTCTTGCAGCTTTTAATATCTAAATATGAAGGTTGGACAGAGAGGTTTTACTATTATCATCATCACTTAACACTAAAAAGATGAAAATTGCTATACAGCAATGCTCAGCAAACAAGAGAATTGTAGTAGGGGAAAACTGTCTGCTTTCATTTCACCAGGAAAAGCAGCTCATGGTGTTCACTGATGAGTGCAGTAACAATCCACCAGTTGTTTGAAGACGGCCAAAGAGCCAGAGCATTGCCACTGAGCCCTGGGCATTTGCTCAGCTTCTCACAGTATGGAGTTTATAGGAGCTGATAAACAAGCAAGGATAAGAAAGCTATGTATACCTACGTTTGTCTTAACTTCGAAGGCGACCCCTATGGTACAGCTGACAGGGTGCAATGTGATCACAACCTCCTGGTAGATGATCCACCTTCCACTCTGCTCTTTCCCACGGATCCTGGGGATCCTGCTTCCTTCTATACTCCACCTCCTTTGGAGACTAGTTTCAAGTCTTCCTCTTTCCCTCATCCTTCACCTCTGAAGGATTTCTTAGTCCTGAACTCAGTCAGGAAGGAGTTTCAGTCTTGCTCACAGCAGATTATCACCTACCCTCTCCTGATTCAGAAAGCTGGTGCCCTGGGTACATTTTCTTTTTTTTTCATCACTGGGTAAACAAAGTCAGTTAGTTACTGTTTGGCTGCTTGGCAATGCCTTAGGCAGTCTGTTATAACAGGTTTTCCATCAGTCTAGACAGCAGCCAAGTCTGAGTGTGAAGTTTTTTCTTGTTCTGAACTTTATACCCTAACAAAATATATACCTTGCTGACATATGACAGCCACATGAGGGACCATCTCTTTACTGAGATTAGATGGGATGGTTACCCTTGAGGAAACCCAAAGGCTCAGAGAAGGAACAGGATGTAGCCAGAACATATTAAGAAAGCAATGAGTGACTTGTATTAGAAAAAGGAATTTGTCACAAATGAAAGAAGAGAAACCTGGGGTGACAGCCAAAGCAGGGTGCTGTTGTAGCTGGAGTTTTGCAGGAGAGCAGTCATGGAAAAAAGCAAGGGAAGATTTAAACTAAATGAAGACAGAAAAAAAAAAGGGGGGGAGGCCAGGATCTTAGGTGCTGAAAGCAAGATGAAAGCTTGGTATTTCAGACTGGTCTTAAAATTATAATCTTCATTCTGAGCATAGGAAGCAATATCCCAGAAATGTCCCCCAGAATGGAGCCCAAGCCTGCAGCTGCTATGAGGATGGCTATGGCAGACCAGCTCAAGCAGGCTGTTTTACCAATTTTCCAGGATCTCTTTCTCCAGAGTGTGGGATGGGACTTTTTTTCCTGAATTATAATCTCTGCAGCAGATACTGCCGTCCACTCCCTTTGGGAAGTTCATAATGTCTCTCCAAACAGAAATACCTTACAGATTGATAAATGATAAACAAATGCAAAAACAGGTACGGTTTGGCAGCAACATCAGCATAGCAGCATCAGTACATCTTTACCCCACGTCTTAACCCAGTTTTAGGAAAGGCAATAACCAAGCCCATGCTCTAGTCCAGCTTACATTCCCAAGACAGGACTAAAAAAGAAGCTAGCTATGGTGCAGATAGTCACCCATCAGCTACTGATGTAATAACAACAACTGAGGGCTTCAATCCCAAGAACTTACAGAGGGACCTAGATGCATTAGAACGTTGGGCAATCACCAGCAGCATGAAGTTCAACAAAGCAAAATGCTGGGTTCTGCACCTGGGGCAGAGTAATGCCGGACACAGGTACAGGCTGGGAGATGAGTGGCTGGAGGCAGCTCAGCAGAAAGGGACCTGGGGGTGCTGGTCAACAGCAGGCTCAGCATGAGCCAGCAGTGTGTCCTGGCAGCCAGGAGGGCAAACTCCATTTTGGGGTGCATTAAACACAGCACAGCCAGCCAGCCAGTCAAAGAGGTGATTCTCCCTCTATATTTAGTGTTGCTGCAGCCTCACCTTGAGTAGTGTGTGCAGTTCAGGGCTCCACAATATAAAAAGAATATCAACATACTTGACAGCATCCAGAGGAGGGCAACAAAGCTGGTGAAAGGGCTGGAAGGCATGTCCTGGGAGGAGAGGCTGAGGACACTTGTGTTGTCTGGTCTGGAGGAGGCAAGAGGTGACCTCATGGCTCTCTGCACCTTCCTGAGGAGGGGAAGTGGAGAGGGAGGTGCCAGCCTCTTCTTGCTGGGAACTGACAACAGAGCGTGAGGGAACAGCACAAAGCTGCACCAGGGGAGGTTCAGACTACATCACTGACATCAAAAGCATATTGTTTCTACGGAATGCTTCATGGAGTTGGGATTTTCCTGCAAAATCTTGTTCTAGCTGGAAATCTACAGCCAGCTCTGCTATGGAACTGTATAAAACAATTGGGCTTGTGCAACACACTCATTCTGATTTAGTGGAAGATTGTCGCAGTAAAAACAAAGCCTATACAAAGAGAGAGATTGTATTGCCCTTACTCATAGTGGTTAAAACTCAGCTCTTGTGAAGAGTGCCCATGTTAGCCTCATGCACCACCAAAGTCCCACTTAGGGCACTTTGTCAGACATAAGTGACGTGTGAGTCCTCTGCTGGCACACTGTGCAAAGGTCACTTCATCTCACATAACACTGATAAAGTGTGGCCTTTTATCCCTAAGTTTAACCTAGAACTGCAGATCTAGCTATCTCAGCAGATTCCTGAGATGCTGCCTCTGCAGCATGTTAAGAGTTTCCCACCAGTATTAAAACCATTGACCCAGCCCAGCTTGTTTTATTTCCTCATTTACCCAGGGAGAAAGACTCTGATATTTTTTTATTTTTTGTGAAGGACAATGTATGACAAGTCTTACCAGGTCTTCTTCAAGGTAAACAGACAATAATTCTTAAGGTCAAACAAGTACAGATTCTCAGAAATGAATAATTAATAGGGATACACAAAATGTCAGAACTCAAGTTTCTAGGATTTGCTAAAACACAGACAAATTGGAATCTGACAAAAGCAAATTGTGTTTAATAACCCTTAAAGATGTGATCCCTGAAGCATCCTGCAGTACCCAAGTCTCCCCTTGTCCAACTTCTTTCATCTTCATTTGTACCAGACAAAGACTAGTGAAAATAATGTTTGAACTTTAAGTAATAAAATCAGTTATAAAATCACTTACTTTATCACACATTAATGCTTTTTCCCACTATTGCTTTTTTTAACCTTCCTGACTATTTTTAGTGGCTGCAGTTTCCAGCTGCACAGAACCACTGCTCCCGGAGCAGCCCAGCGCCACGGGGAGGGGTGCCTTACAGGCACAGAAAGTAGCATTGTCTTTTGCACTCTGCACTCCAAGGTGGTGCCAAACCTTGTGACTACAGATGACACAACACTGAGACCCAGCTACCAAGCCAGAGACATGAGGTAATATATAGGCTTTAGCTAATTCAGTCAGGTGGATTATAATTAATGTAGAACAAGGGCAGAATGGGGCCACGTAGGTAGACCTTATGGGGGAAATCACAACATAGTATGTAACTGTTCATTTATGCCCCTTATGTAAGTCTTTAAACCTGCGATGTTTTTCTGATATTGGCATCCATTCAACTTCATCATCAGTCCATACAACCGAACTACTTTCTGATTTATGTCAATGTCAAATTAATTTCACTGAAAGTGCAGAATCAGGCCATCTAGCAATAATGAAAACAAGGAGAATATTTAGTTGTTGTTCTTTATTCCAGGCTAGCCTTCTGGACACTTCTTGGTCAGATTCATAGATTAAACCTTCAACTAAGTGCTCTAAAACCAGAAGATCCCATGGAATTACACAGTTGCAAGCAGTGGGCAGTGAATCTGGATATGTCGAAAGTGAAACTGAGAAATGAGAGGCAGAACTGTTCAGAAGAGGAACCACGCATGTGAAGTTCTCTGCTTTTAGGGGGGGAAAGATCTCACACCACAAGGCTGTCAAGTGCTGCAAGGAAATTTGTAAGCTTTGATTTATTCCTCAATGTGTGGAATTTACCCTGGCATTTGGGCACTTTTTTTGTTCAAATTGCATTCAAGGAAAAGACATTTTTTCATGAATATCACTTAGCATATGCATGTGAAGTATTTGCAATACACATCAGTATTAACGAAAAGCATTAATAATTGTCTGACATAACACAGAATCATGGTGAATGTGTAAATATGCAGAACATTCAGAACACCTGAATCTAAGGTGTTTCTCAGCACATGATACTGCACATGAATTGACTAGCTGGACAAATTCTACAGAGTTTATCTAAATTATTGAAGTAGCATAAGTGGGAGAAACAACTCAAGCAGCACTCTGGACACCAAAATATCCTCTTGTTGTGAATAGACACACTTGGTCAGCCAGCCAGCCAGTCAATCACATATATAACCTAGAGAGAGAGGGGGAGACAGGAGCAGCCTTAGACCTTGAACTGCAAAATTGGAGGCTTCCAGGCAGAAAGCTCAATGAAATCCTTGAAGACTGAACAAGGGATGGAGCACTAGCTGCTGGTACTCGTTGTCCAGTGTTGCAATCCTGCAATGCAGACTGTAATTACCCACAAAAATGGTATCTCTGGCACAATTTATTTCAGTTCAAGGTTTAGCTAAAAGTTCAGGAGAAGCATAAAGAACACACAAGTGTGTTCTCAGTGGGCAGAGTATCAACATCTGAGGAGAACATGCTTAACAGGCACAGTGCTTCTCAGTCAAGCTCTCTCAGGCTGCGCCTATACTAACAAATAAAGCAAGTCAGGGCCAAGGCTCAAGCCCATGACCACTCACAGAGGTCAGCACTCTCCCTGGTGCAGTTTCAGTCTGTGCCAAGCAACAGCAGCACAGTCTGCCTGGGTATGGCTCAAAGCCCAGCACATGCCAGAGCATAGGTCCAGCTGGTGGGTTGGATATTGCCACCCCTTTTTTCAAGGGGGATGAGAGTTCAGGCATGTGGAGGTGAATGTATTGTGCTGCTCTGCCTCACTGCCAGAAACCTGTCCTGGGCTATTTTTCTTCAGCAGCATAGATGTAGTGGCATGGCTTAGACAGGCTGCCACCAAAAGATGCATTTTTTCCAACATCTTTCTGTTTGCTTTTGCATGTCAAATTGGCATGACCTCTCATGCACTGCAGTGACTGTGCATGCATTGACAAGTCAGCTGTACCCCTCAGAGATGTCTCCGGACCTAATCTGGAGACCCAGCACAATCTTTGTCCCTAGTTTGCAACAACAAATTCTAGCAGTTTCTCATTAGCTCCTCGCAGAAAGGTGAGACTTGAGACCCACATTCCATGTCTATCTGCTTTACATTTCTGAAGCAAGAAATAGATTTTTCTTGTTAAAGTGCAGTTTCATAACTTCTATGCTTCTTCTGATAGAAAACAAGAAATACAGGATTTCTTCTTCTTCTGGTATTCAAAATTGTATAGAAATTTGTGCTCCAAAATGGAAAATGTCCAGATTTGAGATAAGTCAGACTTTGCATCATGGTTTACACGATTTTATTTTTTTGACTTAACTCAGGTAATATTTTTCTATGTTGTACACTTGATTCACTATCTTGACATCCAGGCAAAGGGAACAAGTATGTTGGAACAGCAAATCAACAAGCTTTTTCCATGCTAATTCCAGTCAATGCTCTTTGATGCAGTTACACTGCTCAGAGATCTTGCAAGGCTGCTAAATTTCAGATATAGATAAAACTTTGTTTCCAGATGGGTATGCAATATAAAGAAACAGACTAAGTTTAACTTCACTGAGTGACAAAAAGTCTCAAGAAAAAGATTTGTCTCCTTCCGTTTCATATATTTAACTATTTATGTCTGTATATTTTTACTTCTATAAACATCCAGTCCTATTTAAGTTCCTAGTCTCAACAACATCCCATTACAAGGAATTCTGCCATCTGTTATCTTTTATTATTGAACATTTTACCTCTCAGATCCACAGAATGGACCCTGTTTTCTAGATCCATCTTTACCTTTCTAAATTGATCGTCACCACATTTATCACAGAAACTGTCAAAACCAAGGTTAGCAGCAGTCATATTATAACCCCAAAGACAGTCGTGTTTTATGTGCACTCTCTCAAACTATGTAAGCTTTCAAAGAATGCTTAGCAATGCAGAATATGGGATGAGCCTGGGACTTGAACCTTGCTCAGCCTGAGCCATGGGCTAACAATCTGTTTAGGGATTAGCCAATTTCCAGTTTGACTAGCCCTAATCACCTCCAGTCATGCCCAGGGGACATTAGCATTTCCAAAGTAGAGGCAGCCCTGGCCTTCTGGGAGGAAGCTCAGCACTCCTCCTTACCAGAGCTAAGGATTAGGAAACCCTAGGGAAGAGAGAGAGAGAAGATTTGAATCTGAATGGGACCTCGTGGAAGCCCCGAGGAGGGGTTAGCATCTGAAAGAGGTTTACTTTCCCAAGTCAGGGCTCTTCTCTATGCTACCTGGAGGCTGAGGAAAGCATCCACAACCTTAATGCCGAATAAAGAGATGGAGAGAGATCTTTTGTATATGACCCTGCAGACTGAACATGACTTGTTTGCTTCCTCCTGCTTGTGACTTTATAATGCTCTGTTACATAATTTTATTTCAGTTTTTGCAAACCTTTTACGCTCACTTGATTTTCAGCATAGCTAGCAAAGCATCAAGGCCTAACAATCCTCCAGGAGTAACAACCCTTAAAACCGAGCTAAAATCCTAAGTACCGTTTATTTAGTTTAACCAATTATTATAACAGAACACACCTCTGTTTAGTTGTATAAAGTCCTCTGAGAGCTGGAAGTGCCTAGGTCTTTATGGAAGAATTGTCTTCTGATCACCAGCAGCAGCCTGGAAAGCTTCCAGACAATAGCAAGAATTAGTGAGGAGGAAACATGTTAATAAGAATGGGCCACAGATGTGAGAGCTCACTCCCCCAGTTCAGTGTGCTCATGAATTAAGGGTAGTTAGCAGCTTCTTGCCTGGTGTTGTCTTGAACATCTGCAGACCACAAATGTAGCTGCTTCCTATCCTCTCCCTCCATTAGAGTTGCTGCTCCTGTCTCATACAAAAATCAGTCATCAAAATGGGTGTAACATCAACCATCTTAGTCTGAACTGAGTTTTTTAAGAAGCAATAACCTGCATGTTGAAAAGGTACTTGCCAACAGCAGCTTTTAAATTGAATGTTTTGACATCTGCATTTTATATTGAAGTCACTCCTGCACTACTGATATACTAAACCAGCAGGAACAGCATCACCTGTAATGGCATAAGCAGACAGGTGACCCAGGAGCACTGTGCTTTTGGGAAGCTGATGAACTGCCTTTTAAGGCACTATCAGAACTAAATTATCAGTAAGTAGAAAAGCATCTGAATCACGCAGACAGTTTCACAGTTGCTGGAAGGCATTATATTACCGCCACTTGTCTTTGTAGTAATGTCAGCTCTAAGTGTTAAGAGGGTAGCGAGAGATCTGTTCTCTGGCTCAAAGCGCATACAGTGCAAAACCATATGCTCCCATCAGAAGGAATTGTGGGTGCTCACAACCAGTCAGGATCAGTCTCTCAATTAGGCAGATGATAGGGTTCAAACACAAAGGAGAGGTGGTAACTCCCAGTGATGCACTTATTCTCTTAGCCATGATATTTCGGTGTTGGGTCACTGCTGGAAGGGTTTGCTAGGAAAAAAAAAAAAAAGTGTTTTAAGGAGGAGATGTCACAATATGTCATTTATAAACAGTGAATTATATTGCATCATACACATTTATAATATATCCACGTGGACAGGTGCAGATACATGCAGGCTGCTTGGTCGGTGCTTTCAGATGGCTGGATACGAGCCAGCTCTAGTCTAGAAGCTGTTTAGACACAAACCGGTAATAGACACAGCCTGTCATCAGGCCTTATTGACTTGAGCACAGTGCAATGTTAACACAGTTATATAGACCAGAAATGGCTTATGGCTGGCCAGCTCAGAGGGTGGGGAGACTAATCTCACAGCTACGTCCATCCTCAGGGGGATGCACCCAAAGATCCCCCTGAACTCCCTAGACTTGCTAAGGAAGATGCCAACATCTGAGATGGAGCCAGTGAGAGGGGGCATTTTCAAACTCAGACAGAATTTAAAACAAAGTCTTTGCTGTGGGAATAAATATCTATATGGGTCTTATCTCCCTTTGAGATTTGTCTTCTATTTTTACAATGTTCATAGATACGCTGATAGAAAAAAAAAATATATCAGTGTTGCATGTCTTTCAAGCATATGGCTCTCCTTAGAGCCAACAAGGCTTTTGTATGAAAAATGAATATGAAATCAGGGCAAGATTTTAGTATACCAAAGGAAATTTCCTCCAACACTATGTACAACAAATAAAAAGAAGAAAGAAAAGGTGGGAAACCTGTTAGGTGATCAAGCTACCAGTAAGCTTAACTCAGGTCCACAGGCTACCTCAAAGAAAAGATACAAAAAAGGCAGACAAACAAACAAAAATCCTCCTTAGAGAGCGTACCAGTCAGCTGGCCAGAAAAAAATGCCAAAGCAACAGTGTACTGGTGCCATCTGGCTACTTTTCCTCTCTCAGATGGCTCCCTGCCATATTCCTGACCAGGATATTGGAAGAACCAGATACAGGCCACATCCAAAAAATCCTCACAGGTTTTATACTGGGGCTAGTGGATGCTGGAACAGGTTTCTGGGAGTCAATGTTATATAAATGTCATGCAGTGTGAACATGCCTGAAAAGACTAATAGCTGAATACCAAATCTTTCTATGTTAGAGGCACATTGGGACTTTAGCAGCAGTAAAAACAGCCCCACGTTCAAGACACTTCAGGTTAACAGGGAGCAGCGCACAGAAACACACTGGCTTTTCCTCTGTGGCTACTTTTAATTTCAAACTTCCCTTTCAGATCTAAAATGGGACTGTTTCCTTGAGGAAGACAAGATTTGGGGTCACTTTGTCAGAAAGTGATCTCTACCTAAGTTGAAGAAAGCCAGGTTGTGATTATCAGACTGTTGTATTTATTTTGCTTGATATAAATGTAATCTAGGGATCGAAAGCAAAACACTACATATTCAAAAGATAATTCACAGTTTTAGATATCAACTGAAAATCAAAATATGCACCATTTGCAGTCAGCAACATTCGCGAACCACATGTATGGGGTATGTACAGCTGGTGTAGAATTTAATTTGAATGCTATTTATGTGGTATGCATGCTGCATATAAAGCAGACTGTCAACTGTTCACTTCCAAAAAAGGAAATAAAAGATACAAAAATTAAACAGACAAACCCTAGGAACCCCAAGTTTTCAAAACAAGAACAATGGTCAGAATAAGGTTTATATCTGCTTGCAATTTCACAGATTTCAGCAGCTTAACAGAACCTTCCATTCATTTTCTGTATTTCTTTAAAACATAGTGCAGTTTGTAATTGTTTATGTGAGGTTATAAAATTCATCTCTCTCTGAGGCACAGGAATGACCCCTGCCTAGTGAATATATATTCCTTGGATTTTTTCAGCTTCTAATATTTTAATACAAATAATTTATATCTGAAACGATTTTAGTGCTTTTAAAAAGTGTAAGATTGCCAGATTTTTCAGAGAGGAATGTTGTTTATTCATATAACATATACAGTACAGGCCTTTGCAGTGCAAGTTTCCTGATGCTGCCCTAATAAATAAAGCAAAACACAGGACCTCTGAGTGGAGACTTGCAGACTTTACTTCATGTTCGTTTGATCTTGATTAACATCACAGACAGCTGCACCCCACTAATTTGTTATTTTACAAGCTAGATCAGAATTACCTATGAATGACTCACGTAATTCACTTTGACTTTCAAAAAAGAAAAAAAAAAGATAAAAAATAAAACCCAAACCTTTCCTTCCCCTAATCTCTTTCCCTTTTATCTTCTCTACAAGTGTAAATGAAATTTAGCCCTGTGCAAAGCCAATACTGGGGTCACCAGTATTATGTACACATTAATACTGAAAGCAGTGATACTGATAATAACAAAAATATGTGGAAAGGCTCTTATTTAATCTGAGACATTGGATGGTCTTCTTTAGAGACCTATACAGAGCTCGACCAAATCTTCTATCCAATAATAAATTTTACTAGTGTGAGATATGCTACATCTGGGCCAGTAAATAAAATAGACGACGGCCATTTAATGACCTTGAGAGCAAATTGAATAGCATTGTTTGCATCTATGTGCCCAGACTCTTTTCCACCCACAACAAGGTGGCCCATCCACACTGCCTATTGAGTTCTTGCCACCTACCAAGTCATCCTAGACATTCTCTGCAAGAAATAGCTTGTCCCATGTAGTGACCTCAAGGTGAAAAGGATCTCTAAAGCATTCCGATCCCTCCATTGTCCCATGGTGTTCAAGGAAGCAAGCATTCTTTCTGCCACCACTGACAGTGGATGTCTGAGAAAGTAACAAGTATGGGACTAAATCAAACTCGAATAACAGAGTGCTCAGCTACATTTTGGCTGTCAAACAGCCCTGTCCTGCTCTGAGGATAATTCCCAAACAATCCATTGTACGTCTAAAGCAGCCTACCTGGCAAAATGAATGGTTTTTGTCCCTCATTTACAAAAGGCATTCTATGATCTGACAAGTAAAAAAGTCTTTAGGGAATTTTAAGGAAATTCTACTTTGGTACAAGCAGAATAAAATATGCATTTGTATCTCAGAAACTAAAATTACCTCCCTAACCAGTTATTGAATCTTTGCCCTTCTTTCTCCTTAGATATTCTAAAAGATGTACATTAATTTGAAAAATCTCTATAAAAATTCAAGCTCATTGGGGAAGATGAGTAGCAGAATAAAGACTTCAGGAGAGCAGACTTCGGCTTACTCAGGGATCTCATGGGAGGCAGCTCTGAAGGGAAAAGGGGATCAGCAAAGCTGACAGTTCTTTAAGGATGACTTCCTCCAAGCACAAGAATGGTCCATCCCAATACTCAGCAAAAAAAAAGTAGACATATTAGAATATGGGCTTGGCTTAACAGGGAACACACAATAGAGCTCCTATGGGGAAAGGCAGTATACAAGAGGTAGAATCAGGGACGGCCTACAAAGGAGAAAATTATAAATATTGCCTTGGCATGTAGGAATGGTGTTAGGAAAGCCAAATCTCACCTAAAGTTGACCTTTGCAAGGAATATCAAGGGCAACAACAAGAGCTCCTACTACTGAGTTGCTAGTAGCAGTACAACACTGAACAAGGGGAAAAATGTATTTCTGAATGGAGCAGGTGATCTAGTGACAGTGGGCACAAATAAAACTGAGGTACTTGATGCTCTTTCTGTTTCAGCCTTCCTCAACAGTCTTCCAGGCCTCTTTACTTAGAGAGTTTGATGAGGAGAACTACCAGCAGTGGTTGAGGATGCAGCCAGGGATTATTTAAAAGTATTTGACCTATTCAAGCCTATGGGAATGATCAAGCTGCATCCAAAGGTGCTCAGAAACCTGGTGACTATCATCTTTGAAAAGCTGTGGAAACTGGAGGAGATCCACAGCTTCTGGAGAAAGGCAAGTATTACACCCATCTTCAGAAAAGGCTACAAAGGCCATCCAGGAAACTACAGGCCAGTCAGCTGCACTTTGGTCCCTGGGAAAATCACAGAGCAAGTCATCCTGGAAGACTTTTCTGGGCACTTGAAAAAGATGATGATTGGGAACAGTCAGCATGGATTCGCTAAATTTGTTATGCCAGACCAACCTGATTCTCTTTTACAGTGAAATGTCTGGGGTGGTGATCAACATGAGAGCAATGGATGTCATTTACCAGTGCTTTAGCAAGGCTTTTGAAACTGCCTTCTGCAATACTCTTGTACCCAAGTTAGGAAGATTTTCTCTGGATGGTGGACAAGATGAGTGAAATGCTAGTCATTGGATGGGCTTATAGAGTAGCTGATCTTCATGTCCTTGTGGAAAACAAACTGATCATGAGACAACAATGTACCCTTGCCGCAATAAATAAATAAATAAATAAATAAATAAAATAGAATAATTAAAATAAATAAATAGAATTGCCAAAAGAATCCTGGTCTGCATTGGCAAAAGTGTTGCCAGCAGGTCAAAGGAGATGATCTTTCCTCTCTACTCAGCACTGGTGAGGCCCACATGGATTGATGTGCCCAGTTCTGGGCTCCCCACTACAAGACAGAGATGAACTTGCAGCAGGGCCACTGAGATGATTTAGGGACTGGAGCATCTTTCACATGACAGGCTGAAAGTGCTGAGACTGTTTAGCCTAAAGAAGAGAAGACTCAAGGGGAATGTTACCAACTTATTATTTTTTAAATTCTGTTATCACAGAATCACAGAATTGTTCAGGTTGGAAGAGACCTCCAAGATCACCTAGTCCAACCTCTGACCTAACTCTAACAAGGCCCACACTAAACCATATCTCTAAGCTCAACATCTAAACGTCTTTTAAAGACCTCCAGGGATGGTGACTCAACCACTTCCCTGGGCAGCCCATTCCAATGCCTAACTACCCTTTCGGTAAAGAAGTTTTTCCTAACATTCAACCTAAACCTCCCCTGACGCAACTTGAGCCCATTCCCCCTCGTCCTGTCACCAGGCACGTGGGAGAAGAGACCAATCCCTACCTCACTACAGCCTCCTTTATATATACTTTGTAAGCAAGGCTTAGCTACGCATCATGAGGGAGCAGTTAATGGTTTATTAATACTTTATTTTAGATGAAGATTGATCGTTGGTGATTTACAACACCTCTAAAAAAGAATCTGCTTCCTTTAAATGCATGGCTGTATTTGTTGACTGTATTTTCCTTTTGACTTAAGAATGCTCATCAGGGAACTATTATTACCTAAACAGAATTTGGTGATTTGTAATCACATATCATATATGAAATCAATTAAAACTTTCTCTGCTCCTGTGGCGTAGTTTGGGGTGTCTTGTGGGTTTTATAGAAAACTACACAGAAAATGTGCTATTTTGCAAATCCACCATGCAATTTGCATAAGACTATTATATTTTGCATTTGTCAGTGTCTATATGGGCTGATGTATTTGCTGTCAATCATTAAATTGTGTAGGTTTTTTTAAAAGGGTTACAGCATTTATTCATGCTCTGGCTCTCTCATGTGATTGAAATATTTAATCAGAGAGCATAGCAGGTAATGTGTTCTCTAGTCAAATTCCACTGTAATTGCTTTCCAGGGTAGTTTCAGGGCAAAGTAAAGAAAAAATTATAGAGTTCTGCAGAAACTCTTTTCTCCGGACTTTATTGCCAAGGTTCATCCTCTGCCCCATAACAAGAGACAGCCTTTCCATTTTGATCACTGCTTTGACTAAAGAAAACATTCACTTCTGCTCCTCATTGCAGTGGCACCAGGAGACATGCTGAGAGGCTGTAACTGACTGTGCATGGCACAGGTACAGACATGAAGAATCCCAGGAAAGCCATGCACACTAGTGACCAAATGCATTGGTTTAGGGACCTCATTGCTAATCATATGACAATACCACATTCCTGCTGACTGGAAATCCAAGCCAGTACTTCAGGCTGATCTAGATTCTGCCAGTCATCCCAGAGAGAATGATGGTTCTAACAAGACTGGCCTTCAGAAATCCCAGGCCCTGGAGACCTGGGGGAAAGAAAGTCTGGAACAAAGAAGATGGACCCTTAGTGAAAGAGGATAAGGTTAGATCAGGTGGAACAGGATCAGATTAGAGAATACTTCAGCAAACTAGATATCCGTAAATCCATCGGCCCTGATGGGATGCACCCATAAATGCTGAGGGAGCTGGCAGATGTCATTGCGAGGCCACTCTCCATAATCTTTGAATAATCATGGTGACTGGGAGAGGTGCCTGAGGACTGGAAGACAGCAAATGTCCTATCTTCAAGAAGGGCAAAAAGAAGGAACCCAGGGAACTGAGTCACCCTCACCTCAATCCCAGGGAAGGCAATGGAGCAGCTAATCCTAGAAACATGGAATCATGAAGGAGATGATTGGGAGTGGCCAGCATGGATTAACCAAAGGGAAGTCATGCTTGCCCAACCTGATAACCTTCTACAATGAAATGACTGCCTTGGTAGATGAGGGGAGAGCAGTGGATATTGCCTGCCTACATTTCAGCAGGACTTCTGTCACAGAGAAGCTGCCTCAACTCTTGAACAAATGTTCATGGAGTAGCTTCCTGGAAGAGCAGTCCCACAGCTACAGCTCTCGGCACAAAAGCAAGGCTCAGGAATAGGAAAGGCTGTTTGATGCTTTTTCATCCATATGGCTTGAATACAATGGTTTTAAGTGTGTGGGTGAAGGTGCTGGTGGAGTTTCTTACAGACAATTGCAGGAAAATATTCTGAGAGGAAATGGCTTGCCTTCTCAGTCCCTCAGATGAGGATTTGTCAGCAACCACCAACAGCTCCACAAGTATGAGGATGGACTGAGGATTGTCACAGGCTGGGGCTTCTGATCATATTTCTTAGTGTGTTACTGCCTGGACACCTTGTGCAAACAGAGAGACCTTCAGAGCACTCAAGACCTGACAGCAGTGTATTCCTTCTGGAAGACTTCCCACGTGTTCAGAGGAACAGCATTCACAAAGCAAAAGTCACAGCATAGAGTGTTGTTCTCTCAGCCCTGCTTGTCCTGTGGCCTCTCTTTCACCACTGCCTCTCAGGGCATGAAGGGTTTACTCTTCAAAATGAGCTAAAGCCTGAGAGCCTTGACTCTGTCTTCAGAAGCCTACTGACTGAGATGGCCTTTTTCAAATCATTTCCTTTCAGCTCAATGGACATGGCAGAAAACATAGAACCAGAGGGCTGAGAAGAAAACTGCTGTAGGGCTTCAGGTGGGATTTGTTTTAGTAGTTTTTTATTTCCAAGAAGTCATTTTGCTGCCCATGCTTTTGCTTTCTAGAGCTGTGCTTGGAAGAGCAAAGGGGCTGTGAAAGAAAAGCAGATGTGGAAGGAGAAGCAGATATGGACCATCAGGCAGAAGCACTTGTGGATGCAGCATCCGTGAGGCAGACTCACTGATATGCCTTGAACAACTGACATGCTTGTGAGAGGAAAGAAGGTAAAATGCATTAGCTTTGAGTAAAATAATAATGGCTTCAAGCTTATCATGGTTTTCCCCATCTAATAGTGCTATTGAATGGAAAAGTTGGCAGGCTCTTCCCAGGAAAATGAACACAAAAGAAACAGAAAGAGAAAACAGACCTGTGACAAGGAGAGCAAAAGCAAACTAGAAAAAGAAAAGGAGAAAGAGAGAAAAAGTGCTTTCAGGGATCAGAAATTGAAAAAAAAATCCAAGAAGGCCAAGGTCAAGAAGAAAAAGAAATCCAAATTAAAACACTGAAAGGAGGGTTAAAGCTAAGCCAGAATTTTTCCTAATTCTTTTCTGGGTCTTTCTCATGTCTGCTTTTGTTTCAGCAAACCACAAGATCACTGGTAAAATAAGGGGGCTGTCATGTTAACCCAGTAGGCAAAACTTGAAGACAAATTGGATTTTCCTGAGGTCTATCTGATGCTGTTAGAACGGGGAGCTCAGACCTCCTCTTCTGCACCCTGCACCAATGCCAGCACTGACCTGCAATGCCGCCGGTTCTCCTGGGAGGCGGTGGAAGCCTTCCCCTGGTGTCAGGTCAGCGCGGCTGCCACAGGGCAGGGTGAGCCGTGAGCAGCTCATGCCTGTGCTGACTGGAAGCGAGACCTGGGCAGGCAGTTTGAGGCCAAATGCTATGACAGAGAGTGACATCCTTCTGTCTTTCAGATGTGGGACTCACTGCCAGAAGTGGTGTCTTGGGTGTCCGTGTCCAGGTTTGGGTAGTACTGGAGCCACAGGGCTATGCAACAGTGTTGTGAGACAGGAGTGAGAAAAAATGTGTGAGGAACAACCCCGCAGACACCAAAGTCAGAGAAGAAGGAGGGGGAGGAGATGTTCCAGGCACCAGAGCAGAAACTGCTCTGCACCCTATGGGACGGATCCACATTGGAGCAGTGGGAGCAACCCATGGGAGGGACCCCACACTGGAGCAGGGGAAAAGAGTGAGGATGAGAGAGTAGCAGAAGCAAACTGTTATGAAATGAATACAGCCCCCATTCCACATCCCACCTGCAAGGGAGGTAGCAGAGTTGGGAATGAAGGAGTGAAGTTGAGCCTGGGAAGAAGGGAAGGTGGGGGAAGGTGTTTAAGCTTTTGTCTTTTTTTCTCATCAGTCAACTCTTTTTGTAATTGGCAATAGATTAAATTAATTTTCTCCAAGTCTAGTGTGTTTTGTCTGACAGTAATTGGTAGGTGATCTCCCTGTCTTTATCTTGACCTAAGATATCTTATCTTGACCCCCTGCCCTGGTGAGGAGGGGGAGTGAGAAAGCATCTGGGTGGATGTCCAGCAGCTGGCCAAGTTCACCCCACAATTATGAAAAGCATTGCCCACACTTTGAGCAAAATGATCCTTCCTCTCTACTCAGTGCTGGTAAGGCCATATCTGGACTGCTCTGTCCAGTTCTCGGCTCACCAGAACAAAAGAATTGAGTACATGTTGGACCATGTCCAGTGCAGAGCCATAACGATGGCTGAGGGACTGGAGCATCCCTCATATGAAGAAAGACTGACAAAGCTGGGACTTTTCAGCCTAGAGAATAGAAGGCTCAGGGGAATTCTGGAATGGAATGGAATGGAATGGAATGGAATGGAATGGAATAGAATAGAATAGAATAGAATAGAATAGAATAGAATAGAATAGAATAGAATAGAATAGAATAGTTCAGTTGGAAGGAACCTGCAAAGACCATTGATTCCAACTGCCTGACCACTTCAGGGCTAAACAAAAGTTAAAGCATGTTATTAAAGGCTATGTCTACATGTCTCTTGAACATTGTCAGGCATGGGGCATAAACCACATCTCTAGGAAGCTTGTTGCAGTGTTTAACCACCCTCACAGTAAAGAATTTTTTCCTATCAACCTGATGGAAAGCAATGAAGAAGAGTGAGTCAGAATTTTCTCAGTAGTGCCCGCAGGCAGGACAACAGGCAATGGGAATAAATTAAAAACAGGAAGTTCCACCTGAACAGAAGAAAACATTTTTTTACTGTGAGGCTGGTGAACATTAGAATAGGTTGCCCAGAGAGGTTTGGGAGTCTCCATCTGTGGAAGTATTCAAAAGATAACTGGAGTGGTCCTGGGCAACCTGTTCTAGATGGCCCTGTCTGAGCAGGGGGCTTGGACCAGATGACCTTCAGAGATGTCTTCCAACCTCAACCATTCTGTGATTCTGTGACTAACAGTGTATAAGATTTAGAACTCATAAAAAATGTTAGCAGTTAATTAGACTTTGATGAAATTTTTCTGTCACTGTGATAGTTTCTCATCATCTGAAGCCTCCGAATCAAGAGAAAATGTCTACTTGAAAGGGCTGCTCCAGCTCACCCAGGAATTAGAAGCTATTTCTAACAAGCACAGAAAAAAAAATCTGCAGTCTAAGTCTGGCAAAAGTTAGATCAAAATGTACAACTTAGTTTATCAATGTCAGGCTGTTTCTCTTTCCTTCTTGCACTGAACTTGCTCCAGCATCCTCATAGACAGACCTAGATTAAATTATTATAATGGTGGTTTCTGATTTTAAAATCAGGAGTAGCAGAATACCAGTTCCCTGGTCTTCAATGCATATTTAAACATAAGTTTTAGCATATTTGAAGTGCATATGCAAATTCTTGTAGTTATAGCAGGTGCATTTAAATGAATGTGAGTTCCCTTTCAAAATGTAGATAAGGGTTACATTGGAGGAAAATTTGTAGACAACAGCTTCAGAAGAGTTGGCAAAGAAACTTACAATTTTCTATAAACTGTGAAGTGCTGGAAAAGTTCAAAAGGACTAGAAGTAAGGTAGTATCATGCTCACATCTTAAAAACAATGACTTGGTTGCAAATGTCAGCTTGACAAAGAATTAAGACTGATTTTATTGGCGAAAAAAATGGCCAATGACCCGAACACCAGTTCCAAGTGCAGTTCTGGAGCTAGTGAAATCTTTAGATATATGAACAGGGAATATCAAGTATGGGACAGCCTGAAATTCAGGCTTGATGTTCAAGGGGCCAATCAGCCACTGACCCCATGAACCAGTGCAGTTGGTGCACAGTGTCCAGTTTTGCTGCTCACCTCTCAGGAAGGCAGCTAACAATATGGAAAGGGTTCAGAAATAAACCAGAAAGAATCGTTGAGGGGAGTTTTAGCATGATAAACTCAAGGAAACCAAAATGCTTACTTTAAGAGGTGTGACGTTAATAGCTTAGTTACGTGAGTAAAACTGATCTGCAGCCTAGCAGGGGAAGGTATAACAGTGCAATGCCAAGGAGCTGAAAGTAGACAAATTCAAACCAGGAGAGAGCTGCATGTTTTAAACAGTGGAAATAGCTGCCATTGGAAGAATTTCTCTGAGGTCATGGTGCATTAACACAGGAAACTGAAATATTAAGATTTTCTTTTCTAAAGACATGATCTAATTTACACTAATTCATTGCATTCTTCTGCATTACACAGGAGGTCCGATCAGATGCTCGCACTGGTTCTTTTGGGCCTTTTAACCATAATCTGTACTTTATGACTCTCCCTCTCTCCTCCAGAGTGTCAAGTGCGTGTAAATGCTGCTCACGCAAGTACACATGCCTGCAACAGCTACAGGAGGATGAATTACACACTCCCTCCGTGGCACTGTAACCCACGTGTTTTATGCTGCAGCATTTGACTTTGGCCCAAAGAAAGAGAGAACAGCTGTTGTTTAGACTCATTAAGAGCCAAGGAGCCTGACAGAGATCTGCTCCATGCATTGCCTGTGCACAAATGGATCGGTACATCACTACAGGAGCACAATGCAACAGTCGTTTCCAAAGGGCAAGTGCCAGCACCGCCTCACAACACGCTTCCCCACACCTTCCCTTAGCAGGAACACACCATCAACGTCTTCATCGCCTTCCTAGAGTAAACATGGCAAAGACCTCCAAACACTTGTAAATGAACTATTAACTTAAATAATTGAATTGATGCTGAATTAGATTTGCATATTTGTCATTTGGACCTCTGGGTCTGCCCTGACACAGCCTTTTCCTGTCTGTGCCATATTTTGGGACTCAGTCAACTCTACCTGCTGGTTGTTGCCTGGAAATGCCTTGTGCAAAACAATTGACTTAATACCTCTTGTCTGCTCGCCTCTTGGCAGAGCATGTGTCCATCTGGAGTTACAACCTCCTATGACCACCAGGCTACCTCTCATGACACAACCAATATCCTCACAGATATGCATACTGTTTTTATCAAGTGGTGGCAGCTCCTAGGGCATGCTGATCTTGCCTTATCTCCCTCTTTTATTTTTGCAAGTACTCAATTTCTCTTGAAATATAACAGATTATTTGTGTTGTTCTCTCAAACAAAATCTAAGGTTGCGTTAACCCTGTTTCATCAGCACCATTCAGTAATAGCAGTACTAAACATAGTCAGAGGCTGACTCTGTAGCCCCCTCCTTTTTTTTCAATAGGTATTTTCTTATTTCAGTGACAGTTTCCAACAAACAGACTGAAGAAAATGGGAACTAAAGGGTGCTTACATAAGCCTGCACTTTACTGTGAACTGCTAAACTGATGTCCACTTAGCTGAGACTGTGTGACTCTAAATGGTGCCTGCTGTTTCAGCAGATCAGCAAAAATTATCTGAAATACAAAAATGTCCCATTTAGTCACAGCAAGGCTGTCTCAGGGAAGTGAGAACAGAGAGGACAGTGAGGTTTCTCAAACACCTCAGTGAATAATCTATGTCAAATTCGACCTAAAGGGATAAATCTTCCCTATACCAGCTGGGTTACCTGTGGGGATAGCTAGTCTTCATGTCCTTTTGCTTTAATTTATCTGTATGTTTTGCATAAATGATAACCCTTAATAGTGTTTGAACACCCACAATTTCTTTGCCGCCATTATAATATTCCTCTAGCATTTCTCTTGCATTTTCTAGTTCACAGATGATTTTTTTGTGGATTTTTCGGGGGCAGGGGGTAAGCTTTTTTTTCTGTAGCAGCTTAAGAATCATAATACAGGCTGATATAAAATCATTTGAAATAAAATATTTTGAAATAAAATCCTGGTCAGTTCTCATCCTTGCCTTAAACTGTAAATAATTTTGGGGAATAAGCTGTTCTGGTTACCCTATGCTAATATCCTTACTTTTTTCTTCCAGGGTTTCATTCCAGCAGTTGGCAGCTGCTGTCCAACTTTCATTTGAAATTGGATGAATTTCTGTTTTCCTTACAACACAGCATAAACATTGTCTAGCACTAGCACATTGTTCCACTGCATTTCTATCAACTAACAAACCTCAGGCAGGTTTGTATTCAAACTGCAGAATCACCGATTTGGAGCTGAAAGAAAAATTTCTGTAAGGCCAAGGTAGAAGCTGCCACACCCTGCTTAGCAATGGCAATAAGTGATGTATGGTCACTCTCTGAGCATAAATGTCTTTACCGTTGATTGTTAAGGTAAAAAAAAAAAAAGTTTAAATCCAAGGACCGAAACCAATCACATTGAGTTTCTGTTGATTCCTAAAATCTGCTGACCCCGTGTACTGCTTAGTTCGATCAGTTCAGTAGGACAAACTTCCCTTCGTCATTTGGCATCCTGAGGACACAGTGGATCCTGCACCTGTCAGCTGGAACAGTGTCCGTGATGAAGGTCCCAGTTTTTAGGCTATATCTGCACAACCAAGTAAAGGAGGTGGGGAGCAGACCCTAGCTGCCACGGCAAAGTGGCACAGGCTGAAGGATCCCCACATCACTAGGCCCAGACACCTCTTCAAGCAGAATGGCTTCACCCATAGCCAAGTGCATTTAGCCCGTGTCTCCTCAAGCCCCTGGTGACCCTAAGATATCACTATAGGTTTGTGCATTTTTTGTCAGTTTGCAATACCTAAAATAATATGAGAGCTGTGGTATAGCCAGTCCACACAGTGTTTCCACCATTGAACTAGGAAAAACAGGGCTTGCTGAGAGATGGGGTATCTGGAAGCACAAAGCCTTCCAGGATGGTTTGAGAGGACTACATAGCATGGAGGGAGCCAAAGCTGGTGCAGTCCATATCGCCCTTTGGGAGAAACACCTGGCATGAACTTTTTTCAGACTGTCCCCAAATTCTGTTTGGGAAGTAGTCAGCTGAAAGGGTTTAAAGCAGAGGCAGGGTGTGTACTAGCAACTAAACAGTGTGCACAGCCCATGTGCCTTTTATCTTCCTTTACTTGGAATTGTGATCTACCTTCTGGATCTATAGTGAATATATCTTTTACCTCTTACTATAGTAACATCTTTCCCTTACAAAAGAAAAAAAATGCACCTTATTTAACTTTACAGTAGCATTAGATCTTTTATGTGAAAATTTTTCAGGTCCTGTGATCTATTGTTTACAAAATACCTTTGAGCACAATGCAGTAGGTGCCCTCCAGGCTGACTGCAGCCACAAGGATGTTCCCATCTGGCCTGCCATCTTGTCTGTAGCAGACGGAGACCAGATGTTCAAGGAATTAAATTCATTGGGACAGCTGAACTTCCTCCCGTGCCTTCACAGCCCGGCACAGAGAGAAGCACGCCACTACTGTGCCCATCACAGCCGGGGTGAGGACAGGAGGGCTAATAACTCTGTTTCTGCCCGTGCCATGATTTGTTCGTTAGCATACAATTTAAAATCTTAAATGTCTCCTTGCTTTCTGATTTAACATCTGGAGACACAAGCAAGGTATCTTGCAGCAGAGCACAAAGTGCAATAACTCCTTGAGTGCCCTGTCCCCAGGTACTGATCCCACAGTACATAGGGAGCAATGTATACAAACCCACATTTAGCATAGGATGAGTGTATGAAGCCACAATATGTAAACAAAGAGCTTACAGGATCCAAATGCATACATGGTCTTTCCCTGCAATTTATTCTTATGTTGCTACCTTAGTCTTCAGCTAAGGAGTTGCTCATTACCCCTAGGGATTTCTACAGCTGCTGTAGCTGATACCATTCTCCTTGTTCTTGCCCCAGCTCTGCTCCACTTACAAATGTTTGAAAAGTCATGCAAATCTTTTACTTTCTTCTACCACTTCCAGCTGCTGGACATTGTGCTGATCTGCAGTGTTTATCATGTGCATAAAGGTCACTCCACTCTTTGTGTGTTTCAGGTGTGCATTTTGTAGTATTTTTCTGCCTCTGGTCTCTTCTGTCATGGCATTTCAGCTTCTCAGACAGGTCCAAGTGTCAGCCAGGTCCAAGTATCACCCTCCCCCCCTATGTCCCGTTTCAGACCTGGCACTTGCCTTGGCTTGGCAGTTTTCAGTCACTCCTGTAAGAGTTGGTCCTGGCCACATTCAAGCTGAGGGACCTAAGCACCCTTCCAAGGCTGTGCGAGGGTGGCCATGGAGCTGTGGCTGCTGTCCTGCAGGCTGGAGGTGGCCTCTGGGACCTTCTGCGGTGTCTTCCCGATCTTTGTGCTGAAGCCCCAGCCACGGTATTAGCTCCCAGCAGGCTCATGGCTGAGGACCCTGGGCTCAAAGGCTTCAGAAACAAAGGCTAAGGCAGGTTCTGGGTGTGCCTAATAGCCATTTCTATACATGCTCTAATTGGGGTGGGTCTCTTGATGAGTAAATCCAGCAAATGCAGGGCATGGTGAGCTGCTTCTGACCCATGGGCCTTACAGGCAGAGCAAACTGCAGCTACCCCTCCTTGCTGAAGGCCCTCAGAGGAGGAGTTTGAATGTAGATACCAGCAGAAAAGATCCTCCCTTGTTGCATCCCAGAATCAATCTGATAATGGACCAGTTGCAAAAAAAAATAAAGTACACCTTTTGTCCAAAAGAAATGCTGCCAGAGCATTAAGTCAGTGATGCTGAGACCAGCAAAGCTTATTAGAAAGGCTGAGGGAATGTACTGCTTTAAGTGTTACAAATGAAGTGGCTTCAGGAAGGACTCCCCCACATCCCACAGTCTTGTGCTGTGATTTCACCGGTGCCACCAAGATTAGCCACTGGCACCAACAGAGCCAGCACCATTTGTGCCAGTTTCCTGGTAGGAGTGATTGATTAGAGCTGGTTGAGCTCGCTCTGTCCAGAGCAGGTGTGGAGCAAATTTGCCCTGACTCAGTCAATTAACTTTATCAGAGAATCAGAATCAACAGCATGAATATGATAACAATGTGTTACAGGCTCCATGCTTCTCACTATGCCTGCTCTCATGCTACCAGTATAATCCTGAAGTTATCGCTAAAAATGGTGCCCAAATCTTGTAATGTGTGGGCACTTTGGTCCAGATTCATCCCATGCATGAGCAGAAGTTTAGTGAGCTCACTCCTCTGCACCATGGGCTTCATCTGACATGCAGGAGTAATTACCACTGCTGAAATCTTTGAGTTCGAGTCTGTTTTATCTTTCCGGGGGTGAATTTGTTTTGCTTTATTTCAGGAGGGCAATACACAGAAACTACCTTAATAAGTGGGAGAATCCTGAATGAAATCATTTGGTATAGTACAAAGAAGGGAGACCAAATTTAGAAAACAAAACTTGCACCAAGAGACTAGATGCCCAGAAGCCCAAAGAGCAAATCTGATGTGTGTCTTGTGACACAAAACATGGGTCCCCAGGGTGACTTGGGTTTACCAGAGCTGAGGGTCGGTGCTGCAGCCTCCATCTCCAATACTTCTGCCATTATACTAGGAAATTCCTGCATAGTTTCCTATGGCCACAATTAGGAGAGAGAGACAGGGAAAATCCCATGTCTAAAAAATGTGCCTTAGGGAGCCTCTGGCAGTTCACATAAGCATCCCTCCAAGTGCAGTGGGCAGTCAGACCGGTATAAAGCTGACCTCAGTGAAGTCACCTCTCAGGCCATAACACAATGCTGTTTGTTTGGTTCCTGATCCAGCTACTGATGAAGTCAAAAGAAAACACATACTGACCAGTGCATTAAACAGGGCTTCTTTCCTGTGTTAACCTAGTCTGATGCTATATGTAGAGGCATGTATAGGGCCAGGAATGTGAAAAGGCTGCCTATGCCCTTTCCCTGACAATGCTTCAGTAGCTCACAAGTCCCCAGCTGCAATCTCACACGTTCTGTAAATCAGATGCACCTAGCCTTGCCTCAAGCCACATCATTTGTTTTCATGCCCATTTGAACTCAGCTAAATCAAACTGTTGTCCAAACGGATGGTCAATGAGAGAAGTTGGACCGTAATGAAGTAAATCAGTTTGAAATATGTTCTGATCTCCCTGCAAACTTGCCTCTTCAAAGATGACTGTCGCCTTGGTGGATTCAGCCTGCAGGTCCATGGAGCACCTTGCCTCCAGCAGTCCTGTCCTGGAATAATCAAATAACTCTGCAAAAGAAACATCGGTAAGTCTCTGTGACAGCCTAAGTGGGGGCTAAGGACACTAAACGCTTTTGTCAGCCCTCAAGCATTGGCTGGTCACTCGTTCTTACTCTCAGAAAGGAAGCTGTGTGTAAGCTCTGTAGTACCTGAGCTGTTCTTGGTAGCTGAGGCTGTGTTACAAAATACTCTGAAAGCCAAAGTTCCTCAAAATGCTGAACTGTAGTGTTTTGTTGTTGTTGTTGTTTTCCTATGGATAGCATTTGGCCTCTGTCCTTATCCCATGTTGGTTTCTGGCTGAGATACGGCAGCTGGTGTGCCGATGCTGGGTCTGAACGAAGGACCAACTGAGCTACCAGCACAATGTGGAGCAACACCAGGGCCACCCCCGGCTGCCAGAGCTCAGCAGCTGGCCATCTCAGGAGCATGGCAGGGTCCCTGCCTCACCTGCTTATGCCTCCCTGGTTTTCTTTTCCTTGCTGTTGTGGTTGCAGTGAGGTGGGGTCCTCTACTTTGCATCAGAAGTCCTCAGCCCACACACAATCCATGACAGGAGCAGGACTGTAGCTGGCAGCATCCTCATCTCTGGATCGAATTGCAAGTTCAAATCCCATTGCAATGGTTTGGCTCAAAAATATCGTGAGCTTGTGTCACAGTGCTAATCAGAGCTAGGCACCGTTACAAGGAGCTTTCCTCCTGGTCATGATCTCTGCTGTTATTAAAGGATCTTGTCACTTTTAAAACAGTGCTGTTCCATCTCATAATGAAGCAAGGCCATATGGTATATGAAGCAAGAACACAAGGAAGCGAGACAGCAAGAAAGCAAAAGCAAGCAAGAAAGAGGGAAAGAGACACAGAAAGAAAATGAGAGACAGAAAGACAGACAGAGAGAGAGAACAGTCAAATACCAGTGAGATATGCTACTTCCTCTTTTTTGTTATGTGCCATTTCCCCAGATCCACCCTGTAGCCAGAATCACTGTATTGTGCTACAGTGAAGGCAAATAAAAAGAGTACCTGGGAGAAAAAATGTGATCTAAAAAGGGAAAAGTTCCCCTACCTTGTAATATGTGCAATTTTGGGCAGCATAGCCATGAAACATGAGCTAAGATATCTCTGTTTCTGTGAACATGCTATGTTTTAGAGGATGTTACTCTTATAGCTTCTAAACTTCGTGATATAAACAGCAAACCTAATTCTGAAAAAAACACCTACCATACCTGATTACCATAACCAGGAGCACACACCTTTAAATCAAAAGTCAGTTGAGTTGGAAAAGGTTTAAGTTTTTTCAATAAATTACTTTTTATAATGACTATAAAAGTTATATAGTACACAGAGACTTGCTAGAGGTAGATACTTTACTGTACCTGAATTGCTGGGAATACTTCCTGAGACATAAAGCTGACAATCAGACATCTGAGTGTGTTTGAAAAACATCGTCTACCAAGAGATTAAAGTATGAATTTAGTAAAGTAATCCAAGAAGGAAATCCTTTGTTCTTCCTTGTTACTTATCTTGGCAACTGAAGTGATGTAATGGGAAATGAGCTTACACTTTAAGTTAAAAACAGTTGAAATATAGGAAGAGTCTCAAAACAAAATTATTTTTCTCTGTTAAATATATGGATTTTGACTCTTGCTGAACTGTATTTCAACACGTTTTTATATTTTACACCCCTGATAAGTTATTAAACATATAAAATTGCCTTATTTATAGAGTATAAGAGTTGCTAGCAATAGTGCCTGTATTTTTCAATATAGCAACTACTTAGATGTGCATAGATTCTAGATGAACTTTTAATTACAAGGGAAAGAAGAGAATTGCTAGGAATCAGAGAGGTTTGTTATTCTATGAAGAAGAGAACAAAAGGAGTGATGATTCTAAATCAGCAAATTGTATTTTTTTAAGAAAAATACAGCAGAATTAGAAAAGAAAACCTTGTAGTTAGAATTGCTGGGAGAAGGTCATAAGGAAGGTTGAGGGGGAGAAAACTAAGTATGTGAAACTGAGCATATCTCTGTGATGTGCAGCATGGGGAGGAAAGGGAATTCACTAATGAACTTATCCAAACTACTGACAATTATTTTAAAGTGTTTCTGGAGAATTAGTGAGCTCTAAGAGGTCTGAAAAGAAAGGGGAGCATGTTACTGGTCTTTAAAAGTGGCAGGGGAAGAGGAAGAGAAAGAGTGAACCTGTCATCTACCATCTGGTAAGCCTAACTTCAGACTGCAGTAATATAGTGGAAAAAATATTAAAAGGTAAAAATCCTAAGCACTTAGGGGAGAATGGATCCACAACCAATAAACAGCATGGATTTATAAAGAAGGGAAGAAAGGCACACGCAAGCATTTTTTCTTCCTATAATTGCAAAGTGGTGACTGAAGGGAATACAGTAGGTGTAATATACGTGCCTACCAACATATAGATTTGGATGTATGGGCCTCAGTAAATTAAATAAGATCTAGCAGTGTGGAAAAAAAAAAAAATTCAATGTAATTTTTGGGCTTCTAACACAGAGGCATCGTGTCATGTACCCGGGAAGTGATAGATGTCTCTCTCAGTATACAATACTGATGAGATAGCACCTCGACTACTGCTTTCAGATTTAAGTACTTTCAGTACCAATAAAGGTGAACTGGAAGGAGTTCAAGAAGCATGGAAGGAAAAGGAAAGGCCTATTGGCAATGAAATATTAACTGAAAATAAACATCTATAGCTTGGCCAAATAGTAGTGGGAAGAATAAGCTCAGTGCCACATTCATTACAGTGGAAAGTTTCCAATATGAAGAAAATAGGGTTGAGTGTGAGCAAGAAAGATGGACAGTGAGTAAATACTAACTGTACTTGGCCAGCACTCTGGCTTCTGCTCCTGCTGAGACCCACCCAGACTTTTCTCATGGGTGTTTGAAAGGGACAGAGAGATTAAGGGCTTGCTCTGAGAGCTAGAAACAAGGGGAGAGTGATTAGATGGAGCTGCGTGAGGCAGAATTCAGGCTGAAGTAGATAAATAAGCATTGCAGGTAGCTCTGTGAATCCAGGGGATTGTTTGCTAAGCAGAGCAGGTAACCCTGGTTTGGCAAAAGCAGATGTGCACACACATGGGGAACCATAGGCATTAGGAAAGGAATGGCATAGAGGGCCTAAAGGTGGTTCTCTGGAGAAAGGGAGGAGAGGAAAGAGGGAAAAAAGGGGAGGGGGAGTGAGNAGGAAGGAAGGAAGGAAGGAAGGAAGGAAGGAAGGAAGGAAGGAAGGAAGGAAGGAAAGAAAGAAAGAAAGAAAGAAAGAAAGAAAGAAAGAAAGAAAGAAAGAAAGAAAGAAAGAAAGAAAGAAAGAAAGAAAGAAAGAAAGAAAGAAAAGCTAAATTGCATGAGTAGGGATGGCCAGTGTCTCAAAGTTCCCAAAACCAAAGTAAAGCATGCTGAATCGTGTGATCTAGTCTTTCTCCTTAAACCTCAGTGTAACACTTCAGTGCATGTGCACCCAGTGTTATTCCTGAACCTGGGATACCATCAGGCTCTTCTAGCCAAAGTCTATTTCAAGTACATATATTTGCTGATGTGTGTCTATGTAAATGCATTAATAAAACCTCTTGAGAGCCTCTTGACTCTTAGACAAGCTCATCCTTTAGCCCCTCGGTTTCAGCTTCAAAAGTAGACCAGAGGAATGCTTATTCCGTTCCCTGGGCCAAAGCACCCTGCGTGCCTTTCCGAACAGATTCCCGCACCGCTACATTTCCAGGTCATTTTCGGCGTCTCCAGCCCCACGCCGGCCCTTCCTTCCCCCCCCGAGCCGAGCCCCGCCGCCCCGCAGCCGGGCCGTGCATTTCGCCCGCTGCCCAGGAGATGGTGCTGTGGATTTTGGATCGGGAGCGCCGCGGCGGGGGCCGGGGCCGGAGCCGGGGCCGGGGTGGGCGGCCCGCAGGTCCCCCCCGGTCTGTGCGGGGAAGGTCGGTTGGAGGCTGGAGGTCTCACCGGGGACCCTCAGGTGCCTCCGATGCCGCTGCAGCCCCGCAGGCTTTTCCTTTCCTTCTCCACCGCTCCCTTCCCGCGGGGCAGGGTCGCCCGTCTCCGGGGTGTCGGGGCGGCACCCCCCAGCCCAATACGCCTCATCTGTGCCCCGCTATGGAGTCAGTCCCCCAGTGCAGTTCTTCTCCTTCCCCAAGGGACCCGGGATGGGGGGATGCTCTCCCCTGAGAAGCGTTTCGCAGCCACTAGCCACCCAAGCTTCCCTGCGCCGGGCCCCCCACCCTCCCGACCCCCGGCCCCGGGCAGCAGGGTGCCCCGCCGGGCGTGGGACGGACCGGGGCGCCAGAAGCCGGTTTGCACGGGGAGCTTCGCCCCCTTCTCCGCCCCACACGCTGCCTTGGACCCCCGGTGGGCTGCGTGGCCCCTGGGAAAAAACTTCCCAGCCTGGGAATTCACCGGCATCCCGGGGCTCCCTCTGGAGAGACACCTGTGAGGAGGTTTGCACTAGGAGGAAACGCAATGGGGGTGGCATTTTCTTTCTTTCTTTCTTTCTTTCTTTTTTCTTTCTTTAGCCTTTCTTCTCTTCACCCCGAAGTTAAAGGTTGAAGAAAATACGCAGGCAGCTGCAGCGAAGGCAAGCTCTTCCCGAGCCATGGCTTAGCGCGGGGGCAGCCAGGCAAACGCAGCAGCCCGGGCTGTGCCCCGCTGTACGGGCAGCCCGGCTCCGCTCGCTGCGGGGCTCGGCGCGCCGGGGACAGGAGCGGCTGCGAGAAGGACTGGGAACGGCTCGGAGCGGGCACTCCGCAGCCAGGCTGCCTTCGTCGGGCTAAAATCCGCCTCGCCAGCATTCAGGTCCCGGGCGCCTTTAGGCAGAGTTGGGAGAGCGTCCTTCCACCGGGAGGTTTTTCAGCACACGCAAAGCCCAGCCCCGGGAGAGAGGGAAGCGGCTTTTAACTTCTCCCCTGGGTGGGGAGCAAGAGAACAAAATGACTCTCGAGTGGATCTTGCAAAAGCCACTATGGAAAAATCAGCAGCCGCTGTGCTGTCCGCTCTCAGCCCTACCCCGGGACCCTCCGGCCTTGCCCGGGGCCGGGGGCTCCCGGTACAGTTGCCACGTTAAAGTTCGCAGCTGGATGCGGGCGCCCTCCGGCCGCCTTTGCCGGGCGCTGGCACTGCGGGCNGGGACCGAGCCGAACCGAGCCGGGCCGGGGCCGCTCCGCGCCGCCCGGGCCAGCCCGTGCTCGGCCAACGCGGCCCCCACGGCCGAGGCCGGGTGATGCGCCGTCCCTTCTGCGGCTCCGCTGCGGGCCGCTCGGTTTGCG
>VXAA01002839.1:0-36153 GCA_013399115.1 Anseranas semipalmata
TGATTCTGATTTTTTTTTTTCTATTGACTTCGTTCTCAAGTGCACTAGTAAGACTGTTTGAAGATATTAAAGAGTTCCTGCAGGAAGATTGTTTCTTCTGTAGAGGTCCTGAAGGAATCCGGATTTTGTTCTGTCTTTTCTTTTCCTCTTCCTGACAAATACAGGACTTTTTTTTAAATACTGGAAATAACACTTTACATTAAGTATGTCTTAATGTCAGTATATAATAATGGCACTGTACGGTAGCAATGTACTGATCAAGATTCTGATATTAATAATTGAATATACATATTCCAGATTACTGTGATCTTTAACACTGTGTAGTGATATACATAATATATGGATAGATGTCAAGTTCACTTTCTTCTCTGACGAGCTTCTTTCCTGTGTCTGCATTAAAGCACCAGCTCTCTATTTGCATACTATTTCTGAACCTTTTCTGTTTGTTTATAATTCAACAGTATTGATGCTTTCTATTTTTGATGCTTTATTCTTCTGCTCACCACCTCATCTCACTTAAGTGCACTGTCCCCCTGTTGATGCAGCTCTGAAGTACCTTAATGTGCAGCACGGGTCCATCTCTAATGCAGTACTTTGTGTTAACTAAATTATGTATATTACATTCCTCCTATGAAAAGAAGTAAATGAACTTGCATTTCAGTAAGCAAGTCAATACTGTAGATGTTCCAGTTTTTGTCAGAACTTCAGACATGGGAGTTTATCTAAAGGGTGGAGGAAGTTCTGTGTGTGTAAGTGATTGGGAGTCTGCCTGTTCTCTCAGCCCCTGGCGCTTCCAGAATTTCAGGAAGTTTCCTGTTTAGGTTGTAAGGAATAGGTATTCTTGCTTCTCTGTGGGCTTTATTCTGCCTGTTAAAAGAGCTCGGGCTTTCTGTCACACCATGTACATGCATACCTTGTTCTCCTGTTGCCCAGCTTTCTGTGCTGCCTCTCCCCCTCAGTGCCCTGACGGCAGGGTGCTGAGGGACTGCTGTGGTTGGGGCTGCGTTATGGATCAAAGGCTGCCTTTGTCACTGGTGAGCACCAGTTTCTGCAGTACTTCTTGTATCATGGCAGTGCTTTCTGGCAACCACCAAGACCAGTGGTGGTGTGCTATCAGTACACAAGGGGAACCACGTTCTGGAGAGGCTAAATACTTGCTCTGCTTTGGCACAGGAAAGTCTTTGGACTTGGCTCTTGTAGTGTTTGCTCCTATTCCCTCCCTCTTTGAAAACAAGCTACCTTTTGTAGCCATGGTAGTAGTGCCGCAAAGGTACAATATTTCAAAGATGATAGCAGCCCCAAAGCAACGGTGGCTAATTTTCTCAATGCCCTCGAGTCCCATACAGTCCTGTGGACTTGTGTATTTCAAGGTGCTCAGATGGTTCTCCTCCTCTCCATATTGATTTTCTGTCATGGGTAGTACTTCGCTCCCTGAGACTCTGCCATTAGGTGCAGGAACAGGAGTACTGAGAGCAGCCCTCTCCCCTAAAGGCTAAAGTTAGAGGAAACTTTGTGCTAAAGCGTGTTTGTACTAAAGCGTTTTTGTCCTTCCTTCATCACTAGGTCTCTCACCCTGATTAGCAGCAAGCTTGGTTTTTCTTTGGTCTTGCTTTGCTGCTGATGTGCTCATAGGAGCCTTTCTTTTTTTCCTGTCACATTCCGCACTGATCTTGCTCCCTCTAAGCTTCTACTTTCCCGATGTTGATTAGGTTTAAGTATTGTCATGTAATTATGGAGCATTTGCATGATGTGGGATTTTGTCTACAATTGTGACATCTATTCCTTCATGTTCCTGCATCATAGCGGAGTGCTTATACTGGGAAGAGGTTAGTGTATTAGGTGTTGTAACTTCGTACAGCCAGAGGTTAGACTCTGTTCTGTTCTGGAGTTTGCACTGTAATTTTATTTCATAAAAGAGACTTCCATGCTGAACTCTTCTCTGCTACTAGTGTTGAGGAAAAAAAGGATGTGATAAGAATCGGGATTAGAAATATACGAGCAAGCAGAAAAATGTACCCGTTTGGTTCAGAACTAGAGATCAGGAGTGGAGACAGGAAAATCTCTCTTATATTGGAATAATCGTTGTATTGCTGAATGGCAAAATCTACTTAAGACCCCTTTCAATATGTTGCAGTCTGTAGTTCCCAGACATGTAGACTCATTCACTGACAGAAATCCGGGATGTAATCTGTCTCCATCTGGTAAATTTAATATCTTTTTTTTAAAGAATGTGAGACACTGCAGCTGATACAGAAATACATGCAGCTTCATAGTGTACTTGAGGATCTAAACAAACAATTTGGGAGCCTGTTATCTCAAAACACCTTCACATACTTTTTAGGCGAGTACTCTGAGGAACTAAAACTGTAGGCAACTGCGAGTTTTAAGCATACTGAGCTGAAAAATGAACATCAAGAATTCCCTCCGCATATAAATTTTGAACATTTTAATCGCAACTCTGCTTCTTCCTGTGCCGTTATTTTCATCTAGCACAAGCACTTCACTCCAGCTACTTTCTTAAATGAGAGGATCTGACTTTTTTTTTTTTAATCTGATAGCAAGTGATGGAATTTGGGTGGATTAAAGAGGCCCCCAAAATCTACTGGGGTAGATGCCCGTGAGTAATATCTGTGTTCCTTAGGTGGAATTCAGAAAGGCTTTCACTGCAAGGTGTGATGTAAGTGGTGTGTCCCAATGGAGATGGTGTCAGCTGTTTATTATTGCCCTTCCTATTTCTGCTAATGAAATTGACCTGCTATTAAAGTTAGGCTGAGTAGGGTAGAAACTTAGTTATACCAACAGCAAGGTTCAATCTGACAAAGTTAATAGAATTTCTTCCTGCAGATTTTACAGAACACAGCATCGTAGATTCTTTCCGCACAGTGGTTTGGGAAAAAGCATTAGAGCAAAATACTATGTAGTTTCATTAGAGTTTCCAGAGAAAATGCCTTCTCCCAACAATATTTAGAGACCCAAAACAGACTTGCTTTAACTCCTTATAACATAAAAGGATGTTTGTGGTAGTGCTGTACAAAGGATGTTCTTCTGCACTTATAGAGCAAATTATGGCTTCACTCTGTATCAAATTTCAATTTCAAGCTTTTTCAGTGAAGTGCTGTTCAAGGTGACCAAGGACGTATAATCTTTATCAGTATGATGTGTAAACTCATTCTGCTTTCAATTCATGCCTCCCCTTTATGCTTACACACCAGCAGCGGAACATTAACCTCCGTTTTAATTCTACAATGTTAGCACGCAGCACTGTGTAGGGAAGATGGTAAAGAAAATCAAATCATATGCCTCAAGGATTCAGACACTGGCCTGCATGGGGATCAGAAAGGGACTCCCCTACCTGTAAACAAGGACATATACCAGATGAATATTGAAGGTGCTTTGTTCTTTTCTGAAGCACCAGTCCCTGCTATAGCTAGAAATAGGATATGAGGCCTAATAGACTGTGTTCACCAGCTGCATGGTAAATCCTCTGTCCTAGAGATTTCACCTTAATATTGATATTTGCAAAATACATATTTTGCTTCTAACTTTAGTAATTTTTACTTGAAATTATGGATCCTTTGGGCTGTGCAGGAGTTTTTGGTTGGTTTTGGTTTGTGGCTTTTCCTTTTTCAGTTGGTCCCACAAATTTTGTTGGTAACGTTTTGATGTGAACACATGCTAACTAGCAGGAAACTGTGGTGCGAGTTACTGGTCCCTTGGGAATCTGGCAGCTCATTCTCTTAATAAAATTATGGAGTTGTTGTGACAGCCAGAGGTGGACTGCACTGGATTGTGCCAAAAACAAAATGAGAAATACAACCTCTGCTGAAGGTTCTAGGGAAGTGAGAGAGCTAAAGAACTAAAGATAGTCTTCACATTTTTAGACTGCGAATTCTATTAGCAAGTAATAACAGAAATGATAATGGCTACTTACTGCCCGGGTGGCCTTCTCATTTACATCAGTATCACTTTGCTGACTGCAGTGTCCCACTTACGTGAACGTGTAAATGGAAGCTCTTAAAAATAACTGTATAACAACTGGCAGGTCTGATATAGATAGTTTATTAATATTTTCTTCCTCTTATCTTAGATTGGTTTAAAATGTCATTGAAAATTGTTTTTGCTGTTACAGATGTTTGAACGAGGCCATAAAAAATTCAGTATTGTGATCAGCTGCAGAGGGTAATGCAACCATAATGACATCCCTTCTTGAAAATAACTTTGTCTGCCATTTAGCTCTTGCTGTGCCAACTGGCTCCTGTCTACACTACTAAGAACGTGCTAGGAGTCAATTTAACGCAGTTTGTATACTTTTCTGCTGGTGTTGACATCTGGTTAATAGGTTTATTGAAACTTACTTTGAAGATTTGTATACTGAAAGCCATTTTTAAGACTACCAGAGATCGTTGCGTAGTGTCCTTGGAGTGAGGTCATGGTGACTCCCCCCGCTTTGGCTGCGTGAGGGCGCATGGGGTGCCCGAACTATCCACAGGATGGATCACACTGTGAGACCTAATTCTGTTCTCCCTGCAGGTAGATCAGCTGGGACCTAGAGAAGGAAGGCTTCATGTTACTCCCCACACTCAAATCACCTGGCAGCACAGCAAAATCTGCCAGGGAGATGAACTCAGCTCAACAGCTGTTGGATCAGGGAATCAGGCTGTTGCAGTCTGAGAGGGCCACATGCAGTCAACAGCAAGGGGTTACAAAAAGCATGCAGGCCCTGAGTAGGCTGTGTTGGGCTGATGGTATTTCAGCCAGGTATTTCAGCAGATTGGGCTTTCGTAGTTGCACACTAACTGGCCCTGTGGAAAAAAAATTGAAGTTAATGATAGCGGTTTCTATTTTTTGAACTAAAAAGCTAAATAGAAAGTTGTGGTGGTTTCACACCGGTAGCTCAGCACCACCATGCCGTGTTCTCACTCCCCGAATGGGGGAGAAAAAGCAATGGGGAAAAAAAGCTCAAGGGTTGAGACGAGGACAGGGAGGTCACTCACCAATTACTGTCACGGGCAAAATAGACTCATCTTAAGGGAAGTTAATGTAATTTATTGCCTATTGCTAACAGACTTGAGCAGTGAGAACTCGAAACTAAAAACGCCTTCCCCCATCCACCCTCTTCTACCTCCTCCCCTGGAAGGGCGCAGGGGAACTGGGAATGGAGCTGGCTCTGACCTGACATGGGGCAGCTGCTGGGCTCTGCTCACAGAGGCCACCCCTGCAACCCCCTGCTGCCAAACCCTTGCTGTGTGAGCCCAAACCCAGTACAAAAATTTCTTCTATTGAACTAGGAAGAACACCAAGGGCAATATTGGCAATGTTTTTTCCCTGCCCAGCATGCAGAAGGCATGGAGTTTTTCTGGGAGGAATCTTTAATCCTGGGCTGTGATCTGAGCTACTTTTCGCTATGAGGAAAATGTGAGGAGCCACTTCCTATTTCCTTCACTTCCCTTTTTTGTCCACAGCTTAGTTTTTAACTTGTCTTTTTGTGCACAGGTAGCAACCTACAAAGGTTTCCACTGAGAAGGATGCTGTGCTGAGTATGCTGGAGCTGGAAACTGTTCCTACCAAACTGGCTTTTCAAAATATGTTTCTAAAAGAGATTGGGTCCCTGGTGGTATAAATAGGCGTAAAATCAATGTAAATGAATGGAACTTGTCAGTCATTTGTACTTAATCGGGTCCAGTGGGTCAGGTTTTCAGAAGTGTTTTCTTGTTTGTGACCTTGCCATGGCAGTTGATAAAGCGTGCGTGTGCATGAGTGTGTGCATTTACTGGTAGGTGGGCGAGGGGAGCGGTGGACTGCTGCCTCTGAATGGAGTCTTCGACATGCGTGGGGCTCTGCTGTCACAGCAGTTACCCAGAAGAGATGCTACAATTTAGAGGTAGAGGCACAGAAGTCTGTGCTTTGCTGTTTCCAGTGTTTTGCAAAATGCCAAAAGTTTTGCATACAGCATAGGTAGTTAGCGTGTGACTACTGAACTTAGGTGGGAAAAGGTTGTTTTTGAGGAAAACTATAATTGTATTTAAGCAAAACTGGCTCTTTCTAGAAGCATTAAATGTTGAGGTGGGAGGGATAAATAAAGGAGAAGGCCTTGTTCAGTATGTGTTTCCTGTAATAGAGCTGCTTGTAGCTTTTTTTAATTGTAAAGCTCTCGTGCATCATTTGTATTATATTTGTATTACAAAATTTTGTCCAAGGCTTGTATGTAATTTAGGATGTAGCATTCCATACCTTCTGTAAATCCTATGGGTATTATGATACCACTATTATAAATGGATTGAAGAAACATTAATTTTCAGAACGTTGAGAATTTTCTTGGTGTTATTTCAGATTAATGAAGTAGATAGAAACTCAGCACTTTTCCAAATATTCATAGCATTTGCATTCCAAGCAAATGCTAAAACGGACATTACAAACTTGCAAAAGAAATCCAATCAATCCCCATTTTTCATGAAGAAAACATAATCAACCATTTTCTTAAAACAACATTCTTGCTGCTCTGCTAAATAGTATTTGCAAATGATATAAATGTATTAATAACACAGTATATTTTTAAATCAAACATATGAATACTTTTTTTTTCCTAAAATAAATTTTCTTTCATGGTCTAGCCTTGCATACTGTGTTGTTTTTATGGTACATTCTGTTTTATCACAAACCCCTAAAATACTGACAAGGTACAGTAGTTCCTGAGGTAGTTATTTTGTTCCTGACATTCACACATCATGTAAGCTGCCACCGTTCTTTTAAAGGTTTGGAATGAGGGAAATAATTTCTGCTGTTTAAACTTCAGGGAACAAGAATTTGATCAATATGACTCTGAAAACTGACATTGATACAGCAAATGGATAGACTGCTGCTTTCATTACAAATGGGTTTTGGGTAAGAAGATTCTGGAGAATAAGACTCAGCAGATGTGGTACTAGCAGGCCTATATAAATTTCATCTGGCATTTCTGTTGTCAGTGTGAAGTCTGCTTAAGTGCACAATTTCATGGTTGGCCAGTTACCGTCCTTGGCTGAATTTATTTTCAGTGTTGGTGAAAAAGATTATTGGTTTGCCAGTTGCTGCTCAGAGGTTATAACTCTTGATAGGAAATGCATATTCCATCGGAATCTCAGATTTCTAATCCAGTGTCTGTATATTGATGGAGGTTAAATAGTGTTACTGGATCAACAGACAGCTAATTGCACTTCTGTATGAGATAATGAATTACATGACAGTGTATTGCAAAGTTCCTTTATTTTTCCTTCAGTAAACAGTGAACCCTTATTCCATTACCCGTACATATAAATGTATAAGAAAACTCACAAATGATTCTTTAGTAGCTCATACAGATGAAAAATTAAGATCCATTTATTTAAAAGTAGTATTTAATTCTTATGTCTCCATTAACCTAATGTGATACCAGTGTCTACTAATAGCCTTGCTTGCTCCATGAGAAGTTCTGGTGCTATCGTCTGGAATTTTGCTGTCCTCAATCTCAGCTTTTAGTTTTGTGAATGTAGCAAAGGATCATAAGCCCTTTTGTTAAATGTTTGTTTTAGACAATTTTTGCGTGCCAAGGAGGGTAGTTTATGGAAAATCTGATTCCTTAGCTGAATCAATTCCTTAGGCTGAAGGCAATTTTCCCCCTTTTTATTGTGAAGATGTAGTAGACATGATCTTCAGGAAACTAATTAGTGACAGTACTGATCTTAGATGTTATCTGTCAGCTGTCCTGAAGATAGGTTCTCAACCTAGTGTTATCATCTGTCAAACTTGCAGTTTAGGTAAAGAAAAGGCTAGGAGAGAAAAAATGCAAGGGATGGAGGATGGGGAGGAAAAAAAAAAAAAAAACACTTAGCCAATATAGATCTCCCCTCCCTTCTCCTGTCCATCTATCCCCCTGTCCCTCTTCTCCTCCTTCCTCCCACGTGTAGCTGCTGAATTGGTTTGAGGAAAAGAGCTCTCACAGAAGTAACATGGGGAAAAAGAGTTACAGGCCTGGAAGTCCTGTATAATATGCTTGGCTCAGGCAGTTTTGGGATGCTTTAACCATGATATGAAACTTGAAGAAAAATCTGCCGTCTCTGGCATTTAAGTCCTACTGCAAAGCAAGTTGCAGTTGGCTTTGGATCCAGCCTGCTCCAGAGCAACACAGAACTTTGTCCTATGCACTTTATGCACTCTAATATGACCTTTTTTTTTTTTTTTTTTTTTTTTTAATTCTGCTTTTCATTCTTTACTGTTGGGGAAAGATAGTCTGCTTTCTTGTGGTAGCTACTCACAGTTCAAACTGTTTGTGGAAGGATATCAGTGTTTCCAACAGCATATGTTAAAAATGGAAGAATCTTACTAAACTTCCGCTCAAAATGATTTGTGCTTAAGTATAATAGCTTACATTAATGTAGAGCTTAATTCAGCTTGAAAAAATCTGAAACCATTCTGTAGTTCCAGCCCCTATGCTATTTATATTAGTAAAGTTCACATTTTTGATGCTTAGCCATGATTGTCAAAGGATCATCTGGGTACTTTTTCAAATGTAAAATGCTGAGTTTCAGAACTTTCTGAATCCCTACTGTAATCTTGCCCCAGACCAGTCCATCTCTAAATATCTTGGCACTCTGAGTGCCACTTACAGAATTTAAGAAATCTGTCTAGTTCTTATCAGAACAATTTTCAGACTTTAAGAGCATTTTTTCTGATCTACCTGGAGTTTGGCTAGCCCCATTTTTGATTAAGATGTGGTCACTGCATTTCTTTTTTTTTTTAAAAAAACAGATATAATGAAGTTTATTGGATGCTATGATTGTATTATGCTCTGCATTGTTTAATATTAGAGCTACTTAGGGAATTTTCCATCAAAATTAATTATCTTTATTCACTCGAACAGCCAACCTAGACTGAGTTATAGATTAGCTTAAACTCCTGAAGTTGCAGAAAAAATAGAGGCAGAATAAGCTGTGATGAAACTTCAGCAGTTATTTTCTGTTTGGACTAGTTTAAATGTCATTAGTTTCCTTTGCACAGTGGAAAGAAGCTTGAGGCATCTAAATGTGAGACAATTTAAGTGGATTGGCATGTCTTATATGTTTGTATAACTCATGACTTTTAACGTGCTGAGATTGTGCGAAGCTCAGAAATAGCATTGGGGTCTGGGATATGTCTCTGACAATTTGTGGTGAGGAAGAAGTAGAGAACATTTTGTGGTAACACGAAGAGAAAAGACATTTCAATATCTTAATGCTAGTAGGAGTCTAGTCCACAGATCTCCATCCCTCTTTTACGCCACTGGTCTGAGAAATATGCTAGTACTTGGTGTTTTTTGACCATAGGTTCCTGTCAGACCTATTGTCATCTTTTGACAGGCTTTCAGTTGTTCTCCAGTGTTAATGCTCCATCTGTGGTAAGCAAACACCTGGGCACTCCATCTGTTTGGTCAGGGCTAAGGGCTTTAAATTTTTGTCCATGTCTTTGAGAAACAGTTATTGAGACTGGCGTATTTTTCATACTAAATATCCATAACATGAAATGCAGATAGCAAAGATATAACTGAAGATACTTAGTTCTCCTGGTTACCCAGTCCACAAGCAGTTCCACTGGGTTCTGCAGACCCATAACATGTGCCTCCTACAGCAAAGTGTGCCAAGTAGGAATAGTAAAGAGTAATAACCACTGGACCTTCAAAAGTTCAGATAAATCAAAGAAGCTTACGATAATGCAGAGGAAACCTTATCCAAACTCTGCTACCTTTGAAGATTGTCTATCATACATCCAGAAGGATTTAATATGAAATAGAAGCTTTATTTTCGGGATTTTTTTTCCTGAGTCATTCATCAAAGTCCAAGTTCAGTTGTGACTGATTTTGTGAGTTTGATGTTAAATCTATTACATTTTTTGCCATAATTTCATTTGTATGCTATACAGCTATAAGAAAAACCTGTAAAGAATGGAAGCTTTCATCTGATGTGAACCTGTTTCTCCTGTTAAAACTTGAATATGAGAAAATTAATTTTCTATTTTCCTTCCGATTTGATAAAGTCAGATTGGATGATGAGTAGCTTTTTTAGCTTACACTTGAATTAATTGAACCTTTGAAATGGAAATTTGGAAGCAAAGCTGTGTATTATTTAGGAAACAAATTCTGTTTTAAAAGTAAGAATATTTCTTTAAGAAAATTGGAATACCTCAGGGTTTAATTGAATGCAGGAAATGTATCAAAAGGTATGCCAGGGAAAATACACATTCCAACTGTGCTACAAATAACCTATTACCATGTGTCTTGGTTGGCTGTGGTATACAAGAGTGTTCACTGCATTGTTCAATTCATGCAACTCTATTTAGATTACTTACTCTGATAGGTGATTGGGTTTTTGAGTTTTTTTATGCAAGGAATATAAAATTAACATATTTGTTTAAAGAATGTTTTTAAGGTTACCAACTCAAACCTTTACATTAAGAAACATCAATGGAACAACGCCAGCACAATCTTAAACTTATAGATGTTTAGTTGTAACAGTATATGTAAGAAAGAGATCCAGTATATATGTATATGATTGCCTTACGGTAGGCTTCCCCCAGCCCATCCTCTCACGATTCTGGAGTGGCTGACTGTAATGTTAATAGTGCTTTACTACAGTTATTTGGTTTTAATTCCTTCTTTTCAAGTAGTTAGGTCTATAAGCAGCAAAATGAATAGGTTTGTGCCATGGACACTTTAGCCTCTGGTAGCTTAAAAAAGAGATATAAAGTCAAAATGGGGTTAGCTTTGTTTGCATTTTGGCCATTTCTATTACCTCACTACCTAGATTTTCTGATTTTACTAAATACTGTACTTATGCTCTGGCCTTTTGTTCACTGGGAATACATGTGTGGCAGCCTCTGTCAAATTTTGTAGTAATTCTAACCAACTTGGTCATCTGTTTCAGAAGTTATATTTGCTACTTATTATTTGCCTAACAGGTATACACCTGCAATGGGTGCATGCATGCAGCATTTCCTTAGAAAGCTAGGCTAAAAAAACTTACTGAAAGAAGTGAAATGGCAACTGTAAGTTCAGTTTTGGGGTTGCTGTATCTGAAACGTAGGCCTCTGTCCCTTGATTTGAGGAACACATTGCCCTTAGCTGTTTCTGTGCTGTGGTGTGGGTATAACCCTATGGCTTGCTCTGCAGTCGTGTGCACGCACACCTCACCCTCTCCCCTGTAAATTCCCGACTGTGGGACTAAGAACTCCGCATGATATAACCCCCAGTGCTGGTTCCCCTGAAAGTCCAGCCTGAAGGACCTGTTGGAGCACCCTACGATTCCCTCCTTGCCAGTGTCCCTAACTTTCCATCCCCAAGCTAACTACGCCCATGGGCATTGGTTTCTCCTCTCACTGTGCAGTGGGAAAACAGCCATGGTCTAGATACACCAATAGCATTTGGACCAGTAATTTAGATTTTTCAGCCTCCAATAAGATTTAGAGATACTTGCTGACAACTGAGACTTGGAATTGGTGATTTCATTTTGAGCTTTTGAAACAAGGATGCCCTTTTGGACACATTCACATGTTCCTATTTTCCTTCAGTCTGCCACTAATTTTCTGCAACCTTACATGTAGCTTCTCATCCTGTTTTTTGTTGACCATATTCCACCACTCGTGACCTTTGTATCATTTTCAGTTGTCTTTTCTAACTTGTTACATACCTAGACCATGAGCTACAGATTCTCCCTTGTGGTGGTAAGTCCCTTGTTCAAGTATGCCAATCTCATTTTGTGTCTGTTCTTATTTATATTCTATAACCTACATCTAAACTGGAGGACATGGTATTCCCAGCTCCAAGTACATATCCTGATTGCACCGTGACTTCTTTGTAGGGGTGAGACCTGGTTGTTCACCAGCCCCAGTCATTTCTCCTGCTGATGTTCTGACAACAGCAGAAAGGATGGCAGGGCATGTGGCCCTGCTGGTTGAAGGACCAGTACCTCATGTGTTCCAACAGAGTGCTAACAGCAGAGTTAATTAGTTTATTCTTCTGCTATCCTTAGTCCTTGCTTTTCCCTTCCACTGATGGTTTGGATCTTGTCCCTTCTGTTTTTCAGTTGGGGTTGTGTTGTTTTTTCCTCGTGCTTTTGTGCCACTGCTGGAATCATGAGTTTTCCCAGGTGAAAATAAGGTACACCTCTTTTATTTATCCTTTAGTACATTTATGTGATTGTGCATTAAATTAGAAATTATAGGAAGAAACACAAGTCATTGAGGAGGATAAAATGCCGGCTAATGCAACTGTTCAAAAGAGAAGAAATATCAAGCAAAGGGAAATCATTAGTGTTTCTCAAGAGCTAGCACTGGGAGTAATTTCCATAAATGTTTTCATTAATGACTCTTACATTATTAGTAGGGAAACATTGTAATCCACTGACAAAATGAAGTTGGAGGACACAAAAAGGCAGACATGTTATTGAAAAAATATTTTGCTCTTAGATTCTAGTTGCATCATTAGTTTTTGGTTTTCTTTTCATTGCTCCTCAGTTGTCATTCTGTTCTTTCCATTGAGAGTTCCTAATTTGGAAACAAGTGACTGAGGGAAGGTCTTAGCATGCTGGTGCAGCTATAAACTGCCATTGTGATGCGTCTGCAAAAAGGACAAAATGCAATCCCTTTGCTCTATTAGAAAAACTGTTTCGCTAAAAAAAAATAAAATAAAATGAATGAACCACTTGTGCTATTAAGATTGTGACGAAACAAAATCAGAAACATGATATTCAAGAAGGAGAACTGACAAACTGAAACTGGAATGGCTGCAAGCGCAGACAAACAGGAGAATGGTAAGCCTGCAAATGATGTTGGACTGAAAATGTTTGACTTGTTTACTCTAACAAACTAAAGGCTAAGAGGGGATGGGAGTGAAATTTGCAAATAGCAGGCATAAATACTGTGAAGAAAAGATCTGATTTTAGGGTCAAGCTGATCCCAAAATAAGTGTGTATTAGTTTAACATGAATAAATACAATTCAGAAACTGAAAGAATTCAAGTTGTTTGAGGAAAGAAATTCTGGAATAGCTCTCCATCAAACAAGTGTTAAGAGGGAAGCCTTGATAGCTTTTTTGCTTTGTTTTGTTTATTTTTTTTTTTAAGTGGAGATCTTTAGAAATCTTTAGATTAGGAAAGGGATTAATATGACATAGCATTCCTTAGCAAGGGACTCTGTTTAGGAGCCTGGGAGGTCTGTTCTAATTCAGTGATCTTGTTTATGATGACTGTCTTGCTCTTGGTTCCAGTACCGTGAGGAGACCAAAGAAAATCTGCTTAGGAATTTTAGGCAGAACATAGAAGGGAACATTTATTGGAATGTTCAAGTGTTTTAAATACCTTGGAACATCATTAGGCAATCATACAGGTAGCAATAGCAGTTCCGTTTATGAAAGATATTCCTATGCATTTGGATTAATTTTCATTAATAAACAAGTCATTCTTGCAAAGAGGGTATAGCGTTTTCAGTGACTTGCACTGCTTTTGAAAATGTTTGCGTTGTGGCTGACTTTCTTGCTCTGTATGGCAGCAGTGGTTTTTAGAGACCTGTGATATCCTTTAAGTTATAAATTGCAAAAAATTCAAATTCTGCTGACTGCGAAGCCTCATTGCTAGCTATTGTGTGTGTCCTCTAATTGCATATGTACTGGCTACTTATGCCTGGCAGGCAGTACTGTGCTTTCAGAATAACAACTTTTGTTGCTATTCACCATAGATTGGGCATATCGGGCTTTGTGTCACTGTGCATTGTGCTATCTCTGTCTTAGAGTCCTTGAAGGCCTGTTCAATTATTGGGATTTAAGAATGCTGTACAGCATGGAGAAAGTAATTCCAGGCCATGGTGTAGGTGGGTTGCGTCAGGTACGCAGCAGTGCTATTTTGAACCTGACTGAAGAAGTCCTTGATATTACGTGGACTTTTCATCAAAGGAGGAGAGTGTGATGCTGTTGGTTGAAAAGAGAAACAATAGAGAACGTCAGACACAACTTCGAAGTCAGTCCCAAAGTTTGTTTGCAATCGCAGGACAGAGATTGGATGTGCCTGGATGGTGAAAGAGTAGATGAGAAAGTTTTCTTTGAGGTTTCTGTGTCACAGGCAGAATCTTCATGGATGTGTTGGCATTGATGGGTGTGGTTGCTGCAGTGGGTTTCTTAATGAAACAGTTCTTCAACTTGTGGAAGTAATATTTTGGTCATTCCCTTTAATGAGACGATCATGAAGTATCTCTGTGCCCACTTTTCCACTTTATTATAAAATTAAGGACGGAGGCACACCCAAGAGTCTGTCTGTTTCTTTGGTCAAGTCTCTGGGGATTGTGCGGATGCCTGTCATTAATCTCATTCCTCCTGGAATTGTTCAGCCTCCTTTTAGGAAAGCAATTTTCTGTTGATCTATTCCCCTAGTCATTCATTTCAAGAGGTCACGTGAATAGAGCTTATTGGTGCAACCTTTCCCTAACATTTTGTGTTAAAAGTGTGTGTGTGTGTCTAAGCAGAAATTTGCACATTACACTGTTGGCTTTATAGGTACCTGTTTCAGATTTGATGACATTCAGATGTGGCTGCTAAATAGTACTTTTTTTTTTTTAACAGTATTAAGGGGCCAAACCAGTAGTTGAAACAGCTCCACTGAGGTTGAAACACATGGGGAATGTAAGAAGCAAGACACCTTGTTAATAAATCTGGTTCGGAGTTCTCAGACTGACTTAGATTTCAAGATATCTGTTACCCGCTGTGCTACCGATGTGCTTTTTTTTTTTACTAATAAGTAGATTTCAACAACTGTAAAGGTCTAAAATGTCTTTGCAGTGTTGAAAACTAGTTAGCTAGTCAAATAACTATTTCAATTAAAAGTTCTATGGGAATATAAATTTGTATCTCAGGACAATTTTTTTAAGCTTCAGAATAATTGTGTAGAAATTGTTGCATCTTTTTTTTAATTTGAAAGAGCATCTTTGCTAGGATCTCATAACCACACAATTAGTCATTGTTTACAAACGAGCATTGGTTTTTCACTCTATTCAATGTTCTTTTTGTTGAAATTAAAATATTTAAATGATTGTCAAAATCCTAGTGGACTGAATCTCCAAGACAAACTCAGCCAAAATCCATGATAAAGAACAAAATGGTCACAGAAAGTTGCTTATGTTTTCATTAAATGAATACAGTTCTGTGAGTCAAAGTGACTCAATTCCATGATTGGCACCAGTACAAATATGGAATACAAATACACGATGTGAACCAACTTTCAGTTGCATACGAAGTACTTTCCGTTCTCCTTTTAAATTTGTGTTTAATGAACTAGTTAAAGCTAGGATGTTTTTACAGCATGGGCAGAGATGTGGCACAAATACGTTTTGGCATGAACACAAGAAGCAGCAGCAGAACGAGTGGGACAGGCAGCAGTGAGCAGCTCCAGCAAGGCATGTTGCAGCTGAAGCTGCTGCTGGGGTTTTGCAAAAGCAACTGAGGTGTGTATGGCTTAAGCAGTGACCAGTCAAAACCTCTGAATGCTTGTTCAGAATTTATCCAACCATGTTAGACTTCAAGGTGTGTGTTAGGATCTTGTGTGCATGCCTAATTTGGATTTAAACTGGATATTATGGGCATTGATTGCTGTATAGCCATATTGTTGTAGTAATCTGTGTTGCCAGCATACAACCTAGGTGCACCAGCGTTTTTGTGTGTGTGTGCCCTCCTCTGCTCTTGCTGGGCAGTGAACCACTGCACACCCAGTGTGTGGAGTGAGCGATGTGTGTTGGTGCAGGACGGTGGAGAATAAATGTTTTTCCTGAATTCAGGCTTAGTAGCCTGTCCTTCATAAGGACAAAACTGTTCTTACTTTGCATTTTAACTATTTTTAAAAATATTGCTAATATCTTCTAGGAAGAGACTTGACAACTCAGTGGATCTTGCCATTGTTTTCAACCAGAATTGTTTAGAATAAAGGTTGATGATGTGAATTATTTTTCCTTTATCTAAAGGGTAAATAATATTTTCGCTACTGTAGCAAGTTCACCATTCCATTTCTAAAATAACTTATTTTAACTTTACTTTTAGACTTATATACCACACCAATTATTCTTAGATAAGAGGTGTTTAAAATGGACTACAGTGAAGCATAAACAAGTCAGAATACCCTAGGACAAAGATTTAATGTTTATTTTATTATGTTTGTCCCTTGTTTTATGAATAATAATCAGCTATAAAATGTGAGGAAAAGTCAAGAAATAGAAAAACTTTTTCTTTGCATAATGTGGTTGCTTTATCCTGGGTTATGCATGAGCTATTCTCTTTTGTCTGTTTCTGATATGAATAAATATTTTACTTAAAGATTTAGCATCTCATTTTATTTAAAATCAGAGGTTAAAAATTCAGTGTATGTAGGTGTGTGTTTGTGTGTATATATATATATAAATTTTAAGTTCCTGTCATTTTAAACTATTAATTTAAGTCATTGAAAACTTAGTATTGTGCAAAATACATGAAAGATTGATATGAATGTCAGTGGCAAATGAGTGAAAAAATAATCTGGCATACCTAGATTTTGGAGTGTTTCTAAATATGAATAACTATTGTTTAAGCTTCTGATACTATTTAGTGCAAGAATGTCCATGCAAATAGGACACTAAGGGGTAGCTTTTAAATAAAGTCTAAAAATGTTGCAAGGGGCTTATTATTTAAACTTTCTACCAGTGTTTTGCCATAGAAACTTCTAAGAAAAATGTTTTTCTTTTGCTCTCATCTTCATTCTTAAGATGATATCACAGACATCAGGCTTATGGGAATGTCTCAAAGTTTAAGTCAGTTGATTCTCTGATTTTGTCTTTTACAGTGATTTACTGCAGTGTCAAATGAGTTGAAATTCTGCCATTCTGATTAGTGGCATTTTATGTCTGCTTTGTTCCTGTGGTGTGCGAGGGGAGGAGTGCCCATGGGTGCTTAAGTCCAGTGGGACCTGAAGTTAGGTACCTGGGCTTTGAGGTAGAGTCCAGAATCCTGTGTTGAGCACTTGAGCTCAGAGTGAAATGTGGAATAAAATTAAGACACCTCAAAATGTGATGTAAAGCAGCTGGGAGGCTTGTGCAGCAGGCTGTTCAATCTTCATACTGGCTTGGGAAGACAGGGGAGGGAAATGACTTGTCTGGGCTGGTGGCTGCTGCTACCTTTAATTTGTAACCATATAGTATACCGACCTAGAAAACCAGCAACCACAGTTTAACTCCCACTTTATCTGGAGAAGATTAAAAACTGTCTGTCTTCTTTCTACGTGGCATCATAGAAAAAGGGGAGTGATCTGTATGCCGTGGTGCAGTGTAGGGAGGCTCAGACAGCACACAAAAAAGCACTCCCAGGTTACACTACGTACTTGTTTTCTTGCCCTTTCTTCCTCAGCCTTCCTTTATTTTATGCTAATTGTTGGTTGCACTGCAAGGATAGTCACAGGTTATGATTCCATTTCTCTAAAAATGTTTCCAACTTTCTAAGCAGTTTCATGTTATCCTTTTTACAAAATTCCCATAAGTTCTCCAAACTGTGGTATAATCCCTATAAAGTATAAAATAGTACATAGTATTGCTATCATAATGGTTTTTATCTTACAAATATCTTAGTAATTTCTGGGAAAAAAAAATAGCATTTCTGGTTGTGTTGCATACTTAAAATTAGCTTGTTTGCTGCCTGTGCCCTTCTTCTGTGCTTCCTATCTTAGTGTCCCAGGTGAAGGCAATTGAAACTCATTGGTTTCTGTAGCACTGAATCAAAGCACTGCAGTAAAAACAGCTTTCCCCATGTATTGGGGCAGGGGTGTGGTGTTCTGGAGGTTTTTTCCTGTATCCATGCTTAAGTATACTTAATTTTAAATGGACATCTAATTCTGTTCAGCTCAGTTAAACTTTGTGTTCAGAGTATGCTTGTGTGCATTTCTGGATTAGGGTACAAGGTGGTATTCAAAGTGTTAATATATTATGCTACTTCCAACTGTACAATCTGTCATTTAAATGCTGAAATACAGTGCAAGACCTGCAGAAGTGCATATGGGAGCATCATGAATAGCAAATGAATCTATTTTGATCCTTGATGGATGTTTCAATGAATAACAAATGAGTTCATAGTGATTGGACACAGAAAGTGTTAGTGATTTTTTTTTTTCCCCTGGCATAATAAAGGAGTCATCTTAAAGTGACGATGTGTGGCAGGCTGTGTTTAGTTGCCTCGGTACTGACTGTTGGCTTTTGGGCTGTTGCCTTTTCTTGGCTGTACTTCACGTTGTTATTTTGTAAAGAAACAACCATCCATGTTCTTTAAAGCTCTTCTCATATACATGTTTATCTGATACAAAGCAATTAACCTGTATTTGCAATATTTGTATATTTTCAATATACATTAAATGTCTGCATTAAACTGCTTTCCAAAGGGCTCAATTCCATCAAACCTTATTAATCTTGAATTAGACGTTCAGGCCTTTTGTTTTTGAAATTCTCTTACTGTCAATGTGTTAGTTAACCCCTTGAATAAAACAAAAACAAGATAGGTTGGTTTAGTTTTCAGGAGGGTAAAGAGGCACTTTTTTTTTCCCCTGCACCTCAAAGTGTTTGACTAACACAGCAGAAGTATACCTCTGAGTAGCGTCTGAAGATCCTGCAGTCTGACAGTCAGGTATTTATTTTGGTGTAGCACAGGAGTCTGTGATTATGTAGCGATTTTCATCAAAAATCGTGATGTTAATTCTTTTCTCCTTATTTACAAATGAATGGCTTGGTTAAGTAGTGTATATGCTTGGTGAGAGATTTGCATGTACAAATCCTTGCTTATAGTCTTTGCTCGGTGTATATGCAAGCTGGTTAGCATACCAGTTTGAAATGTTGGGGCTTTTTCATAATTCTTTTTGCAAATAGTTCATCTGAATTTTTCTTTGTTTAACTTTCTAAAGCTGTTTCCTCACAATTCCTCACAATTGGTTGGCTGTTATATTTTCATAATAACTGTAAATCAAGAGCTGTTTGGTTTGCTTTTTTTTTTTTTGAGGGTACATAACAAGAAATAGCTTTTATCTGGCAGGTTGCGTTTTTTTCCCAGTGTATACAAACTTGGTTATTTCATTGCTGAAGAGAAAAAAAATAATAATATGCCTGCAACTGAGTTCTCTGAAATTATCATCAGCAGTAGAGAATGCTACCTCTTTTTTCTTCTGGCTGTGTTCTTTATATACTCATATAACAGTTGAAAATTAAATGTTTTTTGGTTGTTATCTGGTATCTTGCATTAACCAGTAATTCAAGATGAATCCATTTTCTTTGAGATGCATATCGAATGTTAGTTTCAAAAGGATCATTTGCACTAAGGGACAATTTTCATAAGCCAAAGGTTTTACAGAACTGTTTTGGTCATCTTGCTGTCCAGGTGCAAAATTCAGCTGCAGCAACATCCTTTAATTGCCAAGCAACCAAGAGGAAAACATCTGCTAGTTGTGAATATGTTCTGAATTAGTAATCATAACAAAATAATGCCATGCCTGTTCAGCTGTGGAGTAAGTCAGAAGGCTAAAGGCTGTTGCATGTCACTCATGTTCACTGTTCACTTAAGACTGTCTATAAATTCAAGTTAGCTATTCTGTCTTGTTGAGACACAATATCTAAAATCATTAGGATATAAATTTAAATGTTGGCATGTGTAACAAAGGAATATGGGCATTTTTTGTACTCTTGTTAGAAGATCATGAATTGTCATGCACAAAATGACCTTTATTTTCTATAACTATGTAATGAAGGTAGTACAATGTGTTGCATATAGATTAAACACTTGTGGCCTTTCCAGAGGAGTCAAACATTATTAAGTTACTGAATTTTGCTTTTGCAAACATAGGGGCTGATTATCTTATTGTTCTTCTGGTAGTTAGCTAGATTTCCCCTATAGTCAACATAATTACACCATTATAAAATTTGCTTGAAAGCAGAATCAGTCCCAGTGGGTATAGGAGCAAGTAGCATCAAGATTCATGTACTGAACATTTAGACCTTCCTTCTATCATGAGAAGACAGATGATGCAAATCCAGTACCCCAAGCCTCCCTCATTCTCCTCCTGCATGTTCTGTGCTGGTGGTCTGACCACGTTGTACTGCAAGAACACAGCATATGCGGTGTATCTGGAGTTTTGTGGTGGTTCTTTGTATAGGGCATAGGTACAGATTCAGTGTAGCTTGATCACAGTCTGGGATTATGATTTACATACCTGTATTCTATGCAAACAAAGAATAAATCTAATTTTAAATTAGTCTTTATCTTGAACTACCTTTCTTGTTCTGGACTCTGAGTTGTCTTCAGGAAAAAGGATGTGAGAGAACTGCTATGAAACTTGAAAGAAGCGCTTGTGTAAAATGCCTTTAACCTTAGAGAGTTTGGGCCACTTACTCTGCAGTGGCAGCATGGCTTTGGAGAAGCTCACTTTATACATGTGGGAAACCCGGTCCCCCTCCTTTGAGCATTCTCCACTTTTATTGTTGTTAACTCACCCAACCATAAGCTCCTAAGAGATTTGTTTGCTATTTTCTACTTGGGGGGAAGACCTGACGTTTTCTGTCACTTTGTGGCATCTCATGTGTCAGTGCTTCAGCCGTCTCCTATGGTTTAGCCACCAGGATTTGCGATGTCCATTTCCATGCTAGCACACAGGTTTCATACTTTGCTGCTTGGAGTCCAGAATTTTTACAGGAGAGCTCTCATAGTTCAAGATGTAAGACCTGACTATATCAGATCTATGGCACAGTCTACTCCCGACAGGCCCCGATTCCCTTAATGTTCCTGATCTTCCACGTTTAGAATCAAAAAAAATCTTTCTGTATGTCAGTTTACGCTGTTGACATGCATCAAAGGAAGTAAGAAGCTTTCAGGTGTTGTAGGTTACTGTTGCATTTTCCTGTTTTCTGTCATCAGCAGGATGAGCATGTTGTGTAGATAACATGGCCAGAAGCAGTAAAGATAGGAACTTGTTTCCAGTTGATAACACCAATATTCAGCGGTTGTCTACATAACATCCCAAATATTTAGAATACTTTCAGTAAGCATATGTGAAATGTGAGAGCATCTGCTTCACCAAGGTGGTCAGCTCAAGGACCTTTTTAGAGAGACAAACCTGGCTGGCATTGTCTCTGTTATCCTTGTCCAAGACCAAAAGTCTCCCACCACTAGTTGATGAGCCATTAAGAAGCTCCAGGTGCAGCCTTAGAGAAGGCTAACTGGTAAGTTACGTGTCTGGGGGGTAAGAGAACCCAGAATCAGGGCATGGGTGTTAGGCAGAGGGCCAGTGCTGGTGTTTGAGGAATCCAGAGAGTGAGGGCATGTGTTTTCTCTAGCGAGCTTCAATCTCGATAGCCAGGAAGGAGGCTTGGCTGTCTGTACTCGGGTTTTATGTGACTTGTGGAGGCTGTTAAAAGACAGTTCCCTCTCAGTGGCAGCCCGTGCAGCTGGCTGTGCTCATGCCCTCTGTCTGTGTGTCCAGGACACACGCTCAGCCCTGCTTCTGGTTGAACCGTGCAGCACAGAAAGCAGCGGCTGTGTCATTTGGCCTAGGGCAGAGGCACCTCTGGGTGCAGCTGGCTGGGCTGCAGCAGCCAGGTTGCAGGAGTCCCTGGGTCCTGCAGGGTCGCTGCCTCCGGCAGAGCCCTTATCACATCCCTGGACTCAATGCAATGAATTCTGCACCAAGTCGCTCGGTGATATGGTTGTAATTCAAGTTTCTGTTACTATTTACAGGTCGATCAAAAATCTTTACATTTCTGTAGATGCTGTTTTATTATAATGGCAGGAAAACTGAAATGCATTTGATGAGAGAAATGAAAAAATAAAGGATTGTGTGATACAGTAAAGCACAACTATGTCGAAAGTTCTGTGGAAGTGACCAAATTATCTGATTTGAGTTGGTGATTGACGTTTGATAAAATAAGCAGTAGCTATGCTACGTTCTAACACATACAAGATAAGGAATAGCCAGATGCTCCCTAAATTCAAGATCTTTAAAATTTATTTTAGTGCTTTAGTATTTATAATAGAGGTTTTGCATATAGTATTGAACAGAAGAATAGTACTTGTGTAATTTAACTGACAGCTGAGTGATTTATTTAACTGTTTTCAAACAGCTTCCAAATTTTGAGAGACAGAATTGCATATTTCTGAAAGATTATATAAATGTACAAGCTGTTGATATTCAGTTAATTAATACCATGGAGATGGAGCCTTAACATCTGATAAGTTAAATTCATGAAGTTAGGTTCTATAGTTTGAAAGAGAATGTGCTGCACTACATCAGCCTCTAACAATGGATAATTATAGATTAATTATTGTGCAGATACTTGATGTAGCCGTTTAGCAAATGCAGCCTTTTGTGCATGTTCAAGAGTTCTGAATTTCTTGCATGGTGCACACCTATCTCTGTGAACGCATGTGTGCATATGATTTTAGCTAGTAGTACATAGCTGCTGGAGAGTTTGGTTTGGGTATTTGGAAATCAAGTGTTTTTCAGCTACCAAGTTTGTTTATTTTATTCTGTCTCTGAATGACTGGTTTAACTGGCCAGTATGAAGCTTATTGTAATGGTGGGGGGTGAAGGTATAACTCAGGTTTGGATAAATATTTGGCTGTTTAAGCTTGAACTTCACTGATCTGAACATTCATTTCAGTGGGTTTTTAATATTCAAAAGTTCACAGGAAATAAATCTGTCAGGAACATGGCCAAAGTGAAAACTAGCTTTTTCAGACTAAATGGATTTCTGAGCAGTTTTTTTCTTGTGTTCCAGTTTCTTTCACTGTCCACTGCTTGTAGAGGCATGCGGCTTTAACCCAGTTTGCTCCTCCCATTATCACATAGCTGCAGTGTTGCTTTCTCACCCTGAGTGAATTATTTACACTGAACGTGTTTCAGGGTTTTTTTCAAAAGAATACTGCCAGGCTAGAAATACTGGCAGCTCAGAGCAGTGGAGGGCTGCATGAGGTCTACAGATATTTCTTTCCTTCAGAAGTTCCTAGGGTCTACCACAGGGGTGGAAATCGGATGGACAGTGGTTTTAAGACCCTGTGGGGCAGTATCTCTAGCTTGGCAGTCTGGTGCTTCCAGACTGCTGCTAGCTTCTCATGTGGCCCACAGGCATTTTGTATAAAGCCCTCAGGCTTCTGTAAGCTGGAGTAACTTTCTGGTTACAACAGGCTTCTGGGACAAATGTACACGAGTTTCCATTATCTCTGGACAAGATAGTACACAACTTTGTAAGTTTATAAGAAATAAGTTTTGTTTAAAAACTCTTGCAAGATGATTTTATTTCTTTGTGGTGGGTTGACCCTGACCAGCAGCCAAACCCCCGTACAACCTCTAGGTCAGTTCCCTCTCCTGTGGGATAGGGAGAAAGTAGAAGGAAAGCAAAAAGACTCATGGGTTGAGATAAAGACAGTTTAATAGGTGAAGCAAAAACTGTGCATGAAAGCAAAGCACTACTGCCCATTGGCAGGCAGATGTCCAACCACGACCTGAGAAGCAGGGCCTCAGCATGTGTAGTAGTTGCTTGGGAAGACAAATGCTATAACCACTCACAAAACTTGGAGGACCGATCACACACACACACACCCCACCAGAAACAAAAACAGATGACACAAAACTGTCAGATATGACACATACCTACTGATACGCCAGAGGGCTGTGCTGCTATTCAGAGGGACCTTGACTCTCCGGCTGAACAAATGGACTGACAGGAACCAAGCCCATGGAATTCAACAAGGGGAAGAGCAAAGCCCTGCATCTAGGTAGGAACAGCCTGAGGCACCAGACAGGCTGGGCTCCACCTGGCTGGAAAGCAGCTGTGCAGAAAAGGACCTGGGTCCTGGTGGACACCAAGTTGACTATGAGCCAGCATTGTGCCTGTGCAGCAAAGAAGGGGTGTAATGGTATCCTGAGCTGCATTAGGCAGAGTATTGCCAGTGAGTCAGTTACCCTCTACTCAGCACCAGTGAGGCCACACCTGTGTCCAGTTCTGGGCTCTCCAGTACAAGCAAGACATGAACATACTGGAGAGAGTCCAACACAGAGCCACGAGGATGATGAAGGGTCTTGGAGCACCTCTCCTGTGAGGAAAGGTTGAGAATTGGGACTTTTTCAGGAGGGATTCTCATCAATGTCTATAAGTACCTGAAGAGAGGCTGCAAAGAAAATGGAGCCAGGCTCTTCTCAGTGGTGCCAGTGACAGGACAAGTGGCTGTGGGCACAAACTAAAAGACGGGAGGTGCTGTCTGAACATCAGGAAAGATTTCTTTAATGTGTGGGTGACTGAGCAGTGGCACAGGTTGCCCCGAGAGGTTGTGGAGTCTCCCTCCTCGGAGATATTCAGAAGTCATCTGAATATTGTCTTGGGCAACCTGCTTTGAATGTGAGTGTTGGACCAGATGACTTCCAGAGGCTCCTTCCAGCTTCAACCATTCTGTGATCTCTCTTTCCTCCTCTTTTCCTTCAGCTTTTGTTGCTAAGCATATGGTATTGAATATCCCTTTGGTCAGTTTGGGTCAGTTGTCCCACATGTCCCCTCCCAACCTCTTGCCCACCCCCAGCCTGATCTGTTGTGTGGGCAGAATGGTAAACAGAGAAAGCCTTGACATTGTGCAAGCATTGCTCAGCAATAGCCAAAACATTGGTGTCTTATCAAGTCTGTTTTAGTCACAAATCCTAAACACAGCTGTGTAGAAATGTAAATAACTGGATTTTGATCGTTCAAGTCTACTACCTGTTTGTGATAAGCAGTTATATTTTATGCAGAGACTTTGAAATGCAAATACTTCCAGCTGGTAGATGCAACGGATAACATACTTCAGAAGAAAGGATAGTATTCCATCCAGTGTCTTGGGAGTATCATCAGATGTGTAGTATTTGGGTACTTGTTAAAAACAAAAACACTTTCTGCTCTTGCCACGCTTTTCACAGAACTAAGGTCAGAAAAGCATTTAATAATGCTGACTTACTTGTCATCACAGAATTTTTGAGTTTCTTTAATAAACAATGTGTATATAAAGTATTTTATTTTTTGCTTCTGTCTACTTAGGACCCATATGTATCATTCAGCAGCTCATACTTCGTAAAGCACATAGCTCTATTAGATGCTAAACTATGTTCTGCACTTTCTTCAGTGAGTTACAGTAGTAACACTGGTAAAACATAAACAACAGTTAAAATACAGACACTTATCATACACAGCAGGCACTGGCATTAATATTTTGTGGAGATTGTTCTTTTGTATATGGAAGTTCAACCTGAACTCTAACTTGTCCTTTGGGCAATCCTTCTTTGAGTGAAGTTAACTCAGAAACCTTCTTTCATACAAATGAAATGAAGCTTCCTATATCCAATTTTGCAACTTTTCATGGGAGTCACAAAAATGGAACTATTTTTGACCTGTAGGGAGATGACAAGAATGAATGACTGCAGTGTGAATTTACTTTCTGTCATCAGGTTACTCATGTGAAACATTGCCATTTTGAAGCTTGTAGAATTTTTCTTGACACTGAGAGAGACTTAAAAGTTTCATTTTATCTTGTTGGCTCGAAAGAGGTATTTTTTTAGTGGCTTGTTTCAGCTGAGTAGCTCCAATTTTATATGAAGAGTCTAGAATAGTTCTTTGTTCCTTAAAAGTATTTAGTGTAATTTAGATCATAAAAAAAAGTTGGTGGCTTTTCCAAATTTCCTGGAAAGAAGTTTCTGCTGTAAATGTGATACCTTAATTTGAGCAGCATTTAAAAATGTGATCTCAGATATGAAACATGTTGATAGTGATTACTGTAATTGTATGTAAAGTATGATTTGCTAGAAACTTAAAATATAGGTCCCTTGTGCCTTTCAAATTCTATTTTTTTTTTTTGCATAAATCAGGAATACAAGTCATATGCATGTTGTAGGTAATAGTAACTACTGTGACTAAATAAACTAGAACTCAATAAATATGTCTAATCTTTCCAAATACACTTCGTAGCCTTTGACAGTTCAAGAAAAGATGTCAGTTATATGCCTAGTGCCACCTGTTTATACGATTCGGAGAAGTTCAGGAAAGGGAGACAATCTTGAAGAGTTTGTAGTAATAATTAAAACATAATGATGAAGTGCTCAGAAATTAAACATGGAAAACTAGATATGGAGGTGTTCTAAAAACAGTACATAATCCAGTTAGAAAATATTTCACTGGAAACAAAAAATTCAAAGAATGTCACTTTAACAGAATGTAAAAGCCAATTACAGAAAGAGTAAGGAGAGAGGGATTTTCTATTTTTATGTTAATTTTGTGAGTTGCAGGTGATGGGGAATTTCTGCTTAGAATAGTAAGTCAATGAGTCCCCCCAAAAATCTTGACTTCTATTGTAGTGTTTGAAATTCTGCCAGTATGCCTTTTTAATTTTCCATGGACAGATAAGTCCCATCTCCCTATATTCAATGCAAAACGTGAGCCAAATGCTCTGAGTAATTAACAGTTAACGTGTAACTGTTTATTCTAATTTTTAATGATGAGCATCTCTGCTCCCCTCTCATAAAGATCATTTGCTGGATACTGTGGGTGGAATTAGTATTGATGTAGTCCACCTGGAGACTGCTGAACTTTTCACCTTCCTAAAAATAAATCTTGAACTTATCTTATCTCTTTATTTAACTTATTAAGAGAAGCAGGAGATAGTAATAGTGATAATGATTAGAAAAGTAGACGTGGGAGTTTAAATCTATCCATAATTCAGTATCAGTGACTCATTTCAATGTTCTTTTTTTTTTTAAGACCTTCCATGGTGTAAAATAAAGTGTTTCTAGTCATCAGCAGTTGCTGCTGAGCTGAAACAGAGCATGCTGCAAATGAACAATAGGTGCAATGACCAGTGGAACTGGAATTTCTGAGCAGATTGTTAAATTAGTGGAAGAACATTAAGAAACCATGAGTGGGTATTGCTGGAAGGAAGCATCCATGTTGGGAAAAGCACTTCAGTATCAGAACAGAAAATGATTCAAACTAATGAATGGACTTTTTATATAATTTAAAATATATCAGTTAATACAGTTTAATAATACGGTAGTGAGTTCTTTCTGTTGTCATCCAAATATTCAGTCTGTTTGGACTTTGCTCTCTTTCATCCACTTCATATGGTCCGTGCTTTTGAAAATCAGGGTATTGCCAAGTACCTTTTGAACTGTCATGCAAAGTTTGAAAAACATTGTGCTACAATCCCAGTTGTACTACTTTGTTTACTGAATTCCTTCAACCAAATCCCTGCTGAGAACTACCCTTTTTCACATAAAATGAGTAAAGGCAGCACTGGCTAAAACAAAACAAAAATCTAGTAAAGAAAGTAGAAATTTTATCATGGCACAATTGTTGCCTTAGGAGTCTTGTTGTTGTTTTTTCATTTCTTGATTCTTCAGTGGTATCTGGAATCTGTCAATGTGTAGAACAGATAAAGTAAATGAGGCAAAAAATAATAATAATAAAAAAAAACTCTAGGGGATTTGTTTTGAGTTGTCCTAAGTATGACGTTTCTGAATACAATACCAACTTAAGTTTTCTGGTCTTGCTAATATAGGCAAAGTACACATTTTCTTTGCTCAGAAAAACTTACAAATATTAATGGTGCTTCTTGGTTTCTCCTGGCATAGAGCTAGGACCTTTGCCAAACCAGTATGAATGGTCAGGGGAAGAAAGAAAAAAAAGTGTAATTCGACCTTTATAACTGAATACTCAGAAAAGCATATTTAGCTCAGGTGCGCATAACATTCCTGTGGATTTCTTTAGTTTCCTGCTCTCAAATGTTTAAATGTCAGTTATGTAAAGAACTCAGGCAGTGGGAAATTAAGCACTGGAATTGGAGATAGGCACCAAAATTCCATGTCCACCTGGGCTCACCTGACTTTGAGGAAAAAGCACACCCTAAATCTAGGTGTGCACAAGCTTTAAAAATATGCCAGATAATTTTTAGGGAGAAAACAACAACAAAACAGGATTAATTGAAGAAAAACAGCAATGCAGATATGAAAGCACAAGGAAGTATCAGATGTGTTTGAGGTGTTTTCTTGAGCTGTTTCTGTATGTGTAATATAAATATTAACCATTTATATTTTATCAAATGATATTAAATATATAGTGGCATTGTTTGTCCATTCTTGACCCCTTGATTATTGGGAATTATCCTGCAAATACTGAACTATCCTTCAGTAATGCTACTGGGCAAACACAGTATGATTCTGAATTAATTCATCTACTAAAGTTCACCTTAATTTAATGTATTTGTATAGATAATTAGAATACTGGCTCTGTTCATTAACATTTCAAATCTCATTTAAATGTAAATTGTAATATTCTTCTCTTGTGCAAGAGTGGGTACTTAGTGTCATTCATGAGTAATAAGTAATTTGTTCCTCATTAGCCATAAGAATAGATAAAGATATAGATCAAATGTGGATTGCAGGCATAGTTAAAAATGGTTACCTGCCTGGAAGGGGAATTTAAAACAAGCATTCATTGTTTTTTCTGCAATTTTACATTTTTAATTTGGTTCTAATTCATAATTCAGTACATTTTCTATTAATTGGCTCATTGCATTATTCATAATGAGGGCGTGAAAGTACAAAAATGTTTTCTCTGAGTGACTTATGAGGTAGTGTGAAATTTTCATATATTATTTTCATATTGGTTAACATTAAGCCCATTTATAATGCAGAGCTCTATTTCTAGCTATTCTTCAAAGAGCTAAAAAAAATATTCAGAAATAACGAAGACTAGCTATGTAATATGCTTATTTAAAAAAATAAAAACACGTAATTGTCCTTTTTTGACTCTGAAAGATGGCTTGAACTGATTTTGAAGAACAGTTCTGACTTGTTTCTGACACTGTAGCAAACTGAATTAGTAGTAATAATGGTATAGAAAATGATCCCAAGTTTTCTTCCTGTTGATTGGATTAGAAATCAGACTGTGATGGGAACCTGCCGTTCAGATAATGGAAAAAGATTAAACCTTCCCATATCTGAAAAAGTGAGAAGGAATAGGAATTTGCAAGCCACTGCTGTAATACTGAAGGTCAGTGATCAGCTCTTTTCTCTAAATCTATGTCAGTCTTCTTGGATTACTTCTGTACCATTTTCATTGAGGTCTGTAGCAGAAAGCTAACAATTATTTTAAGTCAGTTACATCAAAAATGAATTTGAAACGTCCTTGGCGCGGGGGGAAGGGGGGTGGAGGGTTGGAGGTTAGGGAACAGTTGGAATTTGTAAGTGTTGTTGAGTAACTTAATGAATAACCACTTAAAATGTTAGCACAGAGATGATGAGCAAAGGGGGGACGGGGGAGTGGAAAAGGGGAAAACTACTTGGTTAACATCACTCCTTGATTAACAAGGTTGTGGCCAAAGCTATAGGATTTAAATGAGATCTGCCAATAATCATGGTGAGTTAAACCTTGGGAAAATGTGTGTGTGTATACATGTATAAAAATGAATTTTAGAAGTCCTTTATTGTGAAGAAGGTTTACTTTATATTTTTATCAATGTACATCCTTGAGTAGTCCTTTTTAGGCAGGAAGCATGAATTTGTAAGTATGAATTAAACATACCTATGTATGGCTCAAATATCTTGGGATTTTATTAAAAAAAAAAAAAAAAAAAGATGAGTCTGAACTCTTGCCTGTCAGAAATGCATCAAATTGCATTTAAAAGTAATTCAGAGGGGATTTTTTTTGCCTCTCCTATTGGCAGGAGACTTTTTTTATTGTTATTGCAAATTCATACTTGAAGTTCTTTATAAAACTTCTGATGTAAATCTGTGATGATTTAATTTCTATTTGTTCATGAGTGAATGCTGTATGAATATTTTTCTTCCTTGGTAATCCTTAATCCAATTATCATTGCTGCCAGATCTTAGTCTGGTAAATACAGGACAGAAAAACTACTTTCAGGCCACTTGGTAACAAAATCTTTCTGTTCTTCTGATTATCTTCATAGTTTTCACCATGGCACAAGCATAGAATGACTACACAATTTTTATATTAAGGGTGATCAAGAGATACTGCATGCAGTTCTCTAGATAAAGGGGCCTATCACAAGTGCCTTTCACAATAGCATTTGTAGTACTTTCTCTCTGCTAGAAATAACTTTCTATATATGTCATAAGACAGTATTTTCCTTCAAAGTGAAAGATGATGGAAGACCATTGAAAGCTTACTAAGCATGCAGTGGTCATTTTAATCCTCTTATTTCCAGATAGTGAACTTCCAGCTTGTAATTGAAGGTCCTCCTATTAGTCCCTATATCCAAGACTGATTGATATCATTAAATCTCATCTCATTTCTTTCTTCTGGTTATCATATCCACCTTTCTGCTTGATATTCTAGTTTTTGTCTCAATTGATGATGCTTCGCAACCTTCACAGAATCAACTGAAAATAGGGTTAGAATGTACCTGAAGACAATTTGGTCAATCCTCTATACAATTCATTTCTTGACGTGTTCAAATATGGAGAATCCACCACATTCCTGGGCAATCTGTCACACTGGTCTGCAAAAGTTTGCTTTTATGTCTAACCTGGTTATTTTTTTTTTTTTGCTGTAGTTTGATCATTGCTTTCCATCTGGAGGAATATGAAGGAAAAATTGGTCCATCTTTTTTCATTGCAACAGCTTTCTGCATATCTCAAAACTGTAGTAATAGCCACTTTGATCTCTTTCATTTATCTAAACAAGTCTAATTCATTATTCTTTTCCAAACTACGTACTGATCTCCACTGAACTCTCCCCAGTCAATCTATGTCCTTCTTGATATGCAGAGCACAAAACTAAACACTGAATTCCAGCTGATGCCTTATCAGTGCTTAGGAAAGTAAAGAGATTATTTGCACGGTTTACCGGCTGGTTTTCTGTTTATAAGCCTCAGTATGAAGTTTGCCTTTCTGAGTGTCATGACATAGTTGAGTAACATTTAGTTTTATGATCCACTGTAAACTCAAGGATCTCTTCTGAAGAACTGTTATTCTCATCCTGTATTTGGGCAGAGGATTATTTCCACTTGGGCGTTGTACCTTGCTTTGTCTTTATTGGCTCATACTCTTTGTTTTCCTCACAAACCATTTTTCAGGGGAAAACAAAAATAGGGTTAGGTGATTACGAATTCTGATCTTGATCTTCAGCACACTTGCAAACCAACTTTTTCCATCAACAGCAAATTTAATATGCATAGTGTTTATTTCACCAGCGAAATCATTAATTGAAGCACTGCACATAACCAGACACAGATAGATCCCTTGAGGAATGTTGCTCAATCCCTACATTACAAGAGGGAGCTACAGGCCATAAAACATAATTGTTTTATCTATATTACATTTCCTTAATTTGCGTATGAGAATGTCATGTGAGGTGGTGTCAAAATTTCTACTTAAAGTCTAGACATATGCAGTCTCATAGTTTTTTATCAGATCTTTTACCCTATCAAAGAAAAGGTTGAATCCAATTTGTTTTTAATGCATCTGTGTTTGGGTTTAGTCACTTGTTATCTTTCAGACGTTTACTGATAATTGCATATTTGTGCCATAAGCTTTCCTGAATTTAAAAGCAGGATGCCTTTTCTTCAATTGCTTATTTCCTCTTTTGTCTTCTCAAATGAAGGCACTGCAGTTGCTCTTTTCCATTCTTCTAGAACCTACTTGTCCCCATTGAATGGCAGAAGGTGTGAAACGGGGGATGTGACTTGGAGATATAACTGTAAAAGATTGTGGAATCCACTTTTTTACCCAGCAGTAATTGGTGAGAATATTCGTTTTCCTCTAACTATTGATGTTACCTTTACTGGAGTTACCAGTGAAAATCTTTGAAGGATAATTCATGCTAACACAGCTTTTCAGTTGAATTATTTTCATGACTGCCAGGTTAGGTTCAGCACATCCTCTAACAATAGCTGATTTCTTCAACATAAGGTAGTCCACCTTACTTAAATGCTGAGGTATTTACAGTATTCACCGTAACACGCTGCTCACAAAGTACTTGAATGAGTTTGTTTTCCCCCAGGTTGCTCAACTTTAGTATTTCGCAGTTTAGCAGAGAGGAGAACATGCAACTTGAGGCTGAGGTATCTACTTACAAAGCTGAGAACCTGACTGTTGAGTTGTTGTGGTTTTTTTTTTGTTGTTGTTTGTTTGTTTAATTTTGTGGTGGTTTTGTCAACGTGAGCATCTCGGTTTCTCATAGGTTTTTGAACATCGCACATTTATTTGAGAGAGCTTTCATTATACAAGTTGTAGCTGGGAGCTGAATCAGGGTCAGGTCAAAACTTTACTCAAAAAAGATAGGGTTAAGTAGATATCCTTCAGCTAACACTTGTCAGAGTTCATGTTCACAGTACTATGCAAACCTGCACTGGTTCATTTTTGGAGCCATAAGTTGATATGGCACTGCAGTTACATTTAATCTCCTTCCGGATTCAATGTATGGTTCTTAGAGTTCCAACAGTTCCAGGTTGAGTGCGTTTTCTAAGTTTAGTGCAACCAAATCTGTCTTTGTGGTGTAAATATGTTTCAAGTGACTTAGTAATACAAGGAATACACTCAAATTTCTCAATTTTCTAACCAGTATTTTAAGATTGGGTCAGTGGTTTCTTTAATAAATGTATTGAAATAGTGTAATTTATTCACATTGTTGCAGTTTTAGGTTTTCACTAAATTGTAATCTTGAAAAAAATGGAAGTCTCTATTTCAAAAGTGACCTTCTTCAGTGTATTTGTCAGTTGGTAATATCAGCTATCTGTAATAAATAAAGCTCATTGCTTCATCCTTCAGAACCCAGTTCAGTGCTTACATGTTTACAAAGATTTCCTCAGAGCTTCTTGAGCTCCTACAGTCACCATATTCTTGGTATTTGGAAGGCTTTTCCAGATTTGGCCTTAATGGAATCTGTCTGTTACTTGGTCTTCATGCTAATCTTGTTCATCCTTGAGAGGCAATACTTTTTTTCCCCTTGTCTGTCACTCAGACTTTTCAGATTGGTTCAGCTATTTGTAATTAACTTTTTTTTCTTTGGGGGGGACGGGGTACTAGTGCTAGTAATTTTTCTGTTTTGACTAGTTCTTCACCTGCTTGCTTTGAAACAAGAGGGAAAGCTTTTAGAAAACAGCTTTTCTGAGACAGTAACTTCTAAACAAACATGATAGCTAGACTTCCAAGTATACCAAGTAAGAATTTAGGATATCTAGAGAAGCTTAATTTCTTATTAGGAAAGAAATCAGTGACGTTCAGACAATGAGGAACATAGTAAAGAAGATTCTACTAAGCTATATTTTCAGCAGGTATAAATGAGAACAGCTGCCTTGCTTTCAGTGGAGCCATGTGAATAAATACTAGCTGAGAATTTGGGCCAAGAACAGTAATTTATCAGATGCGGATTCATTTTTTCAAAAAGAACGAAAGTGAGACCAAGCCTCCTTTTCACATGTAATTCATCTTCATGCACTGTAGCTGATATTACAAGTTTGTTGTGACTGTATTAACTAGCAGGAACATACAAGATTGCTGTGACCAAGTTAACTAGCAGGAACTATATCACAGTTTTAATTTTGCATTTTCTTTTTTTCTTTTTCCAGTTTGCATTTAGTGTGTTAGGAGGTAAGAACATTTAACTAAGAAAAGGTGACAGAAAGCCTGTATCATTGAATAAGGAGATTCTGACTACACTCAAATATCAGAAGGAAGCATACAAGAGTTGGAAGAAGGATCTGGGGGACAAAGAAAGAATGTACAGACACTGTCTGAATGTGCAGGGATGAGGTTAGGAAAGCCAAAGACTATCTGTAGTTAAATATGGTGAGGCATATGAAGGAAAATAAGAAAAGATTTTTATGAGTATGAAGTAGGGGGGTTGATGACACAGGACATGGAAAAGGCCAACGTACTCCAACCATGTCAAGATGGTGACTGGGAGTAGTCAGCCTGGATTTATAAAGGAGAAATCATGTCTGACCAACCTAATGGCCTGCTGTGACAAAATGACTAGTTTGGATAAGGAAAGAACAATGCATGTCATTTATCTTGACTTCAGTAAAGCTGTCTCTCAATGTCCTCATGGACAGACTGATGAATAGGCTAGATAAATGGACAGTGAGGTGAACGGAAAACTGACTGAAGGGTTGTGACCACTGGTATGAAGTCCAGCTAGAGGCCAGTCATACTAGTATTGTACCCCAGTAGTCAATAACACGGCCAATACTGTTTAACATCTTAATTAATAACACAGACAGTAAGATACAGTGCACCCTCAGCAAGCTTGTAGATGATTTGAAATTGGGAAGAGTACTTGATACATCAGATGGTTGTGACGCCATACAGATGGATCTCAACAGGCTGTAGGAATGGGTCAACAGGAACCACATGAAGTTCTCCAAAGGAATGTGCATGTGGGATAGGCCAACTCCACACACCAGTGCAGGCTGCACAACAACCAGCAAGAAAGAAGCTTTGCAGAAAAAGACCCGGGGGTCCTAGTGTCACCAAGTTGGCTATAAGGCAACAATGTGCCCTTGTAGTGAAGAAGACCAGTGGTATACTGGGCTGCCTTAGGAGGAGCAGTGCCAGCAGGTCAAGGGAAGTGATCCTTCCCCTCAGCACTGGTGATGCACATCTGGAGTGCTGTGCCCAGTTCTGGGTCTCTCAGTACAAGATCAGCATGGACTTACTGGAAAAGGGAATCACAGAATCATAGGATAGTTTGGGTTGGAGTGGACTTTAAAGATCACCACCTAGTTCCAACCCCCCTGCCATGGGCAGGGGCACTTTCCACCAGACCAGGTTGTGCAAAGCCCCATCCAGCCTGGCCTTGAACACCTCCAAGGATGGGGCATCCACAGCTTCTCTGGTGTTGTGGTTTAACCGGGCAGGCAGCCAAGCACCACACAGCTGTTTGCTCACTCCCCTGCAATGGGATGGGGGAGGGAATCGGGAAAAGGTAAAACTTGTGGGTTGAGATGAAGACAGTCTAATAGGACAGAAAATGAAGGGAAAATAGTAATAATACACATGAAACAAGTGATGCACAATACAATTGCTTACCACTCACTGACTGATGCCCAACCAGTCCCCAAGCAGCAGCCACCCCCTCTGCCCCTCGGCCAACTCCCCCCCCCAGTATTATTGTTCAACATGATGCCATATGCNGTGATGCACATCTGGAGTGCTGTGCCCAGTTCTGGGTCTCTCAGTACAAGATCAGCATGGACTTACTGGAAAAGGGAATCACAGAATCATAGGATAGTTTGGGTTGGAGTGGACTTTAAAGATCACCACCTAGTTCCAACCCCCCTGCCATGGGCAGGGGCACTTTCCACCAGACCAGGTTGTGCAAAGCCCCATCCAGCCTGGCCTTGAACACCTCCAAGGATGGGGCATCCACAGCTTCTCTGGTGTTGTGGTTTAACCGGGCAGGCAGCCAAGCACCACACAGCTGTTTGCTCACTCCCCTGCAATGGGATGGGGGAGGGAATCGGGAAAAGGTAAAACTTGTGGGTTGAGATGAAGACAGTCTAATAGGACAGAAAATGAAGGGAAAATAGTAATAATACACATGAAACAAGTGATGCACAATACAATTGCTTACCACTCACTGACTGATGCCCAACCAGTCCCCAAGCAGCAGCCACCCCCTCTGCCCCTCGGCCAACTCCCCCCCCAGTATTATTGTTCAGCATGATGCCATATGCTATGAGATATCCCTTTGGCCAGCCTGGGCCAGCTGTCCTGGTTGTGTCCCCTCCCAGCTCCTGGTGTACCCCCAGCCTCCTCGCTGGCAGCATGAGAAGCAGAGAAGTCCTTTACTCTGTGCAAGCACTGCTTTACAACAACTAAAACATCAGTGTGTTATCAACATTATTCTTCTAAATCTAAAATGTGGCAATATAGCAGCCACTATGAAGAAAATTAACTCTATCCCAGCCAAAACCAGGACATCTGGGCATGCTCGGGGGATTTTATCCATTTATTTAAATACGTCATGGAGGAAGAATAAAGAACATGGAGATGGACTCTTCTCAGTGGTGCACAGTTGAAGGACAAGAGGCAGTGGGCACAAAATGAAACACAAGAAGTTCCCTTTAAGCATAAGAAAAAGCTTTTTTTTTTTTTTTTTTTTT
>VXAA01002839.1:36212-65578 GCA_013399115.1 Anseranas semipalmata
TTTTTTTTTTTTTTTTTTTTTTTTTTTAACTATGAGGGTGTTCAGTCACTGGAACAAGTTGCCCAGAGAGGTTGTGGAGTCTCTCTCCATCCTTGGAGATGCTCAAAACCTGACTCGACTAAGTCCTAAACAACCTGCTGTAGCTGCCCCTGCCTTGAGCTGGGGGGTTGGACTAGGCAGTCTCCAGAGGTCCCCACCATCCTCAGTGATTCTCCGATGCTACGAATTTACTGGTAAATTCAGCAGGATGTATGTGATGGTAAGTGATTGATGTTTGCCTCTGGCATGATCCTTGTTTCACAGGACAGATTTTTTTTTTTGTATGAAATAACTTATTTTGAGCTCTATCAAAAACTTTTCCTTAATTTCTTATCCTGAAAGGATCGTTTACAAATGACATCTAATGGTCTTCACTGTGACTAATATTTAAATAATTTTAATTCAAGATTTGGAAAGTATACATGACGTGAATCAGCTTTCTCTCCAGACTAGTTTTTAATACCTTATTGGATGATTCACAGTGGCTGAGTAAGTGCTTCTGAAACAAATATATCAGCAGCAATCTTGAGCCCTACTTTAATAACAGGATGTGTTCAGCTGAAGATAATCAGTCACTGTCTGTTTTTTCTTTTCCCTAAAGTAAATGTCCACATTTCAGAAATGCAGATGTGATTTTTTTTTTGAGTGAAAGGTTGCCTTATTAAAACCATTTCATTTGCAGTGCTGAAATAGATTTAGAAGCAACTTCAGAGTACCCTTCACATGGGCCAGTAACATCCTAATGGCTGATCTAGAATAATTTATCTTTTTTTTAATGTTTCTCCTAGGCAGTCCTGAATTGCAGCTTCGCATTATTTAAAATGGTTAACAGCAAAAGGAGAAGAGAGAATACTGGAGAAAGTTTTAGGAATACTTTTCATAACTATTTCACCTTTTATTTCCCCTTTGTGTTCTCCAGAGCATGGGGGTTTCTTCAGCTGATTTTGCCTGAATTTGATGCTCCTTTGGGTTGAGAATTACTCCAGATTTACTTAACAGCTTATGACTGTAGTTATCCAACTGCATTTAGATGTCAGGGGAAGAATTGTGGTGCTGGATCTGACAGTACAAGAGAGGTAAAGCTGCCACAGCCTCATGCCCCAGGTCCAACCACTAACAAGGCTGACACTCTGTTCCCAGCAGTTGCACACAGGTAGACAACACGCATACACCATATGTGCATGTACATATGCAGTTTGCCCCACAGACCAGACTGACACACAGCATTCACATGGACCCAGGCAGCACCAACAGCCTCATCCTGCTCCCCGCTCTGGCTGAGCAGGGTGGAGGTCTGCTACTGAGAATGTTTGTACAGGGCACAGCCCTGCAGCAGCTGAGCTCAGACACTTCAGTTACTGACATCTGGACATACTCCAAGGGCTGCAGCCACGCACTGGTGAGGGCTGTCTCACTCTCTTGCACACATATCCAAATGCTCACACCCACCCAAAGGTGCCTGGGACTCAGCTGCTCCCCAGTAACCATCCCCCATGTTGTCTGATCCGTAGAGACCCTCAGACCCCACTGTCCCTCCAGTAGCTGGCCAGGACTCTCCTGGTCCCCCATATAGCCAGCTCTTCCCATATTCTCACCCTTAGAGACACACACACCTCCTTGGCTCCTGGGCCATGTCACCTACATGCCAGTTGGTCCAGCTTGACCTTTGCAAGTGCTCACACGCTTGTATTCCTGCAGTTGCTGGCAGCATGGGTGTGTGGGTCTCTGATCCTGGGTCACACCCTCCCTGGTGCTTGATCCCACTCACTCCAGTGTCTCCAGTTGCTGGGACACAGGCCCTCCAGCCTGCCATCCTGGTCTGGTTGATGACATCCAAACCCTCACTCCGTTTGCTGGCATCATGGACGCATAGGCCACCGTGACCTGCGGTCCCACTCCATATTTTGTCACTAAAGTCTACTCACTCTGGTCTCTCCAGTTGCTGACTCCACAGACACACGGGCCCTCCAAGCTGTGGTTGTAGTCTGATTCCAATTGTTGCACTCTGACCCCCTAGTGCACACACATGCACTCAGATATAGTCCCTCACCCAGGAAAAGAGTTAGAAAGGAGTTCAGTAAGATAGGGCAGATTGCACTGATCAGGTGCAGGACATGGCCAGGCAACCTTACTGACCAGCAAATTACTTATTTGCATGTGGACAGCCATTTTTATCCCTTATTCCTGTTTTCCCACACTTGTTCCTCTCCAAACTGCCTAAAGGAGAGGCTGGGATCTGGGACTGTTCAGCCTGGAGAAGAGGAGGCTCAGGGGGGATCTTATCAATGTGTATAAATACATGAAGGGAGGGTGGAAAGAAGACAGACAGCCTTTTTTCAGTTGCGCGCAGTGATGGGATAAGAGGCAATGGGCATAAACTGGAACACAGGAGGTTCCCTCTCAACAGCAGGAAGCACATTTTACTGTGAGGGTGGACCACTGGAACAGATTGCCCAGAGAAGTTTGGCATCTTCCTCCTTGGAGATCTTCAAAAGCCGCTGGGATATGGTCCTGGTCAACCACCTCTAGGTGTTCCTGCTTGAGCAGGAGAATTATACCAGATAACCTCCACAGGTCCCTTCCAAACTTGACTATTCTGTGATTCTGTAAATCCATACCTTTCCCTTCCTTTGGTTCCACCTCTAAGTATCCCATCATAAGTCTTCTGCAATCCCAAAGTGCTCTTCTGCATCCCATAATGTGTTTTGTAACCCTGGGCAACAACCCCCCTCAGTTGTCAAGGTGCTCTATTCTTCACTCACAATGGGTTTCCCACCTGAATGATGGGGCTGTGGCTCTTCTGAGACGGTCCTGAGAGGAGCTTACACAAGGTAACCCTTTCTCTGAAGACTTAATTTGGCTTTCTGCCTGCCCTTGTGCTCCTCTCTGGGCATGTGGAGGTGGGCTGGCTCCCGTGATGGGCCTGACAGCAGCCAGGACAGGGTGTTATTTGGGCTCCCCACGTGCTGAATGGTCTCTCTGGGCTCCTTTGTAGGTGTGCAGGTAGGCTCTTGTCCTGTAAGCTAACAGAAGAGACTGCAATTTCTTGAGTATTGCACTTCAACAAAGAATTTATTTTTCCATAGAAGGCCTCTAAGAATACCAGCAGTATTTTCTTATAGAGGTGTAGTCTAAAATTTAAGTTATGGGTGGGCATTTGGAGTAATGTAGGGAAAGTAAATAGTTATCTAATGATGTTAATTGTCTAGCTGTTCATAAAAAGCGTGACATGGCATTCTTGGGTGATATACTTTAATGCTGTCTATGCTAATACCTTCAAAAATACCTTTCATCCATTTTGGGGTAGGTAGCCTGAAGAAAACTCTGTCTTCTGATATTTTGTCCACTGAATGAGGTACTTGGACAACTATTATGGACACACAACACCTGGATTTTGCATGTCATTTCTTGCCTTTTGTGTGACTGGGTAGCTATGCAGTCTAACTGTACTGTTGAGCTAATTGTATTCTTTTTTAGCTTGAGCTACTTTGACCTTTTGGTAAGAAGTTTCTGAGTTAAGTTCTTTTTGGCAGTTACCCTACCATTATGCATCTCAGTCAGGCTGTCTTATACCTAAACGTCTGACAACCTTGCAGTGTGCCTGTCTTGCCTCTTGATTGTTTCTCCCTGAGTAGATTATTGTAATTGTAGCCTGTTGGACTCCGGTGAGATTAAGAAATGCTTCTCTGGCTTTTTCGTAGATCTCAGTGATGTCTGAAGCGATGGTGACACTACCAGTGAAGAGCCCTTGAACTCATGTTCCACATGTTGGTTATGCATCAGCTAGGCTTAGACTAGGAAATGTTGTGTTTCTTAGTAATATAAAAGGATATTGTAAAGAGGACAACAGAAATATTTATGGAGATTCAGCCTGTGAACCCTTCACATGTTTGCAGCAAGTAATATCTTCCCTTTTTGGTTACCCTGGAAAGGTCAGGTATCTTCTGTGTTAAAGGCATGCTTTCCTACACAAACTTCTTACGAGAGAAATGAGCAAAATGGAATCAAAGTTAAAACTTGTTTTAATTACTCATACTGCAGGTGCTTTGAGACTTTCAGGAAGTTCTTACTGACAGGCAGTCATGTTAAGATAAAAAGTAGATTTTCTTTTTTATTTTATTTTCCTGCTGTAAGGTCCATCTTCAGGAAGAGCTTAGTTCAATAATGAGTGGGAGTACCATTTTCAGAGAAGAATTTAAGTTGAATAGTAAAGCCTCTGCTGTTTATGCTAAGGGGATGGACAATCACATCTGGTAAATGAGCTGCATAATGAGTAGCACAAACTTGTCATTTGGTGACTCCCCCTCCCTCCAGTGATAATTGAATTAGAGTCTCAACAAATGTAAGAAGAATACAACTATTTAATTTCTAGTAACTGTAGTTTAAAAACTGGCATTGAAGTTGTTTCATACCTTAACTACTAGGTATTCATTTTCATTTACCTTTACCATCTGAAAATATTTCAGTTTTTGTTTTGTGGTTTTCTGTAGAAAACCTTTTAAAAATTCTTTCAAAATATCCTAAAAGCCTGTCAAGAGACTTTAACATCTTGGTTGGAAAGATTAACAAACTGCAGAAGCTCTTTCTCTGTGCAATGAACATTTATAATATCTAACATATGGTAAAGGATTGTAACAGGCAGCTGAGAGGATATCCACACACTGATGAAAAACTGCTTAGGGGCCTGGAGCAGAAAAAAAAAAAAAGGCATTTTCAGTTGAGCTTATTAGCATGTGAAGGAATAACCGCATTTCAACATTTGGTTACTTACAGTTATTGGCTTGAAGAGGAATTGGAGAAAGAAAATTTCCTTTTCCTCTATTATGTATAATAAGGCTTGCTTTTCCTCACAACAGAAATATTTTTGCCATTAAAAATAAAATAAAACCTGTTAATATTAGATCTTCATTTCCTTCTTATTGCCTAAGGATACTGGCAAGGTCTTTGAAGGACAGAAACATGAATGTCGCATGAGGATGCTGCCTGAGCCTCAGCCTCTAGAGAAAGGATATAGATTCGTGTTTGCAGTATATCTGACTTCACAGTTTATGCAACATGCAGGTTTCTTTTGAAATAATTGGCATGCTCCCTGCTGAGTTCTAAGGACCTTTGAATTCAGCAGAATGGCAGATAGCTCATCTGAGTTCAGTATATATTAATTTTGCCCAGTGTTACCTGCAGGAAACGTAATACCTAATTGTGGTTTCTGTTTGTGGGGTAATTGTGTTGAAGAGCATGTTGGGAACTGCAGCTATATTGAAACAAGAGAAAAATGAAGTGAAGGGTGGGGGGGTTGAAACTGGTTAATTCATGTGCATCTGTGAACCTAGAACAACTGGCACAATGCTTGCCATGAAAAAATTGAAGACACTGCTTTATGCTGTGCAAGTCATGGTGACGTTTTAACAGTTTACAGAAGCTTCAGAGTTGCCTTGCATATTAGTACGAGCTTTGAGATGTGTCACTGAAATCAGTGGCAACTTGACAGTTTATATCTGAAATAAAGCATTTGTGAGCAGGGCATGAAACTCATTGCAACTGTGATGCAGCTGGAATGATGTTTTCCAATAGATATAATCACGTTGTAAAAATGGTGTAACATTTGCTAAACAGTGGCATGAGTAGAAGTATATGCTTAGCAATACTGGGTAAGAGGAGTACTTAACATATGCAATCAGCAGCAATGGTTTTAAGAGGAAAATAATTTTTGGAAATGCTTAGAGAAGCAGTGCAATTCCTTAAAATTATAAATACTGCATTTCTCAGTCTGATGGGATTTTTCTGTTGAGGATGTAAACTTGATCATATAAGAAAATGCTTCAGAGACAACAGCAGCCCTGAGGCTTTTAAAGTATTTTAAGGCAACAATACCAAAGTAATTCTGTGCAGAAAAGCAGCCTGAAACTTGAAATTGGCCTGCTTTTTTAACTGCCTTTCACTTTGTTGAAATCATCTCCATCTTTGTAGAGTGATGGTGAAGACAGTGTAATGAACTACCAGATCAAAACAAGCTAAATGTAAATCATTACAAAAGATAAATGGCAAAAGAAAATCTGCATCCCAGGCATATGTGGAAGCTACTGAAATCTGCCAGGCTTGAAAGCAGAACATTGGCCTCTCAGACATCGACCTGATGAGCAGAGGGAGGGGAAGAGAGGGCTCACCCACCTAATGTTGAGTGATCTGTTTGTCCCTACGTGCTGGGTTTGATGAACAGGCTTCTGTCTCTTCTGTTAGGAAAGCTCTTGTGTTCTGTTTAACTTCTGTGAGTACTTAGCTTGCTTTTGCTGACAAAGCCTGGCACTTAGCAAGCTTAATACAAAGAAGCTGTGGCTAGACCTCTACTGTATTCTCATGCAATGCTTTTGGAAGGTGTCAGGCAAGTTAGTGGAGGAAATAATAGGAAATCTCTTGCACCAATGCGTCTCGTCATACACCTGTTTCGTTGCTCTAGAAAGTGTGAACATATACTGAATGGATAGTTTTCTAAACTAAAAAGACAAGCCAGGAGGGCCAGAGGAGGGGAGGAGAAAAAGCCCACAACCTGTAATTCTACAAATAGTACATTTGGGGGAACTCTTCAAATTCAGCCCATCTGCCATCAATTTATGGTGCTGGTATGATGAGTTGAATAACTTGAATAACAATGAAGTGATTGCAACTGAATGTGTCTATATACCACTTAGGGAATTAGAGATCTCTGGAATGGGAGCATTTGCAGACTGACATTCAGGCCAGTTTTAAGCTTTAAAACTGAACTTGGCTAACTTCTCTCAGGAACAACGCAATTCCTGCTAATGGTAGTTTTTACACAATACTGGTCATCATCACTACATATAAAAATTTGTTAGTTTTTAATGTGTGTGTATGTATGTGTATATATATATATATATTCTAAATGAGTTTTGAGTATGCAATACTGTGGAGATGACACTATATATTTAGCACTGGTGGCTATGGTTCTTGGTTGTCAGTTACAGACATTTAGGAGATCAGGCTCGAGAGCTCTTGGATGAGAGAAATCAGAAATGAAATGTGCTTGTCCTTTTTCTTCTGCCATATGTGAGATGTTTGTGTGCTATTGCTCTCCTCCTAAAAAGAGGAGTCTGTTTGTGTGCTTGTTTGGTTAACTTTTGTCTTGCTAATCAGTCTTCATGCATGTTCAGCAGGATGTTCTGCCTGTTTGTATTTCCTTTGCTTATCTTATTTTTGACTAGTAATTTTTGTTACTTGAATACCTCAATTTTTTAAGGCAGAAGATTTCTATTAGCTGTAAAATAGCCCAGTTTTGTTCTAGTATGCTTACCTTTCTGAAGACAATCTTGTTAATGCTAGATATGTCTCTGTTAGTCTCTTTAAAGAAAATATTATGTCATGGCATTTTCCTAGATATGCTGAGAATTGTCACATACAGAGTTAACTGTGTTGCGTTTAGGATGCCCACAGGTGATTAAGGAATAAATCTCTAATAATATGCATGTGGAAAGTCTTCAACAATATCTGCATAGAATAGCAGCCCTTTTATCATCTAAAATAATTTCTGTAACTTGTGTGGGGGTGATTTCTTCTTGTTTGTGTTGTTGGTGTTTTGTGTTTTTATCAGTTCTCCTGGCAGAAATAAGGACCAAAGATTTGGAAGGCAAACTCTTGGTTTTGTCTGGCTTTTTTCTGAGTGGTATGTGTCTGTGGGTATCCTCACACACATGCACATACTAAGCAGTTTGAAAGCTGGAATTGTATGATATATTGCAGAGTCATCCAAGACAATTACTTTAACAGCTTCCAAGTAAGCAGCTCTTCCTTCTCTGTCACCATGTTTGGTTACAAGTTCTATGTGGGCACAAACAGCTCAAAGCAAAAAGGAAGTTTCTTACCAGGGTGTTTGCAAGGATACAAAGCAGTTACTGTTCTTTTCTTCACGTTGAACTCTAAGGTTTATCACCTTTTTATTCTGTTTTTTTTTTTTCTTTTTTTTCTCCTTTAATACTGAAATCAGTATTGTTCTTATTGTGATAAAGGGCTGTGGTTTTTGTAGTACTGGCAGATTGTTTTAGATTGTTTTAGTTGTTCCAGCTTTCAGGAATATTCAGAAGTGATAGCAAGGTAGGAAATTAGAGAAAAACCTGCTTTAGGAAGTATGTTATTATTTGTCAGTGTAGATTGCCAGATGGTTAAAATTACTTTTTTGAGACAAAAGGAAAAAATAAATATTGTTAGTAGTATAGGTGTTCAGGCAAGATAAAATATTAACATTAAAGATACTTCCCTTCAGCTGATGCTCTCTGGTAAATACTGAGCTAGCTCATCAGTGGTCTCTTTGGGTGTAGCTACATCAGCTTCCATGGTCCTGTGCTGGTGAGTGCTGTACGGGATTTTACACTGTGGTACAGAACAGAGGTTGTGCCTCACAGTTGCTCCCCCTGCTTTTGTCTCAGGGCCTTGGACTGCTTCTCATGAGGCTTTCACATGGAGCTGCGAAATAGATGGCAATCAGCAGGGGTCACTGAGAAGAAGGCTGTATTGTTATTTCTCACTTGTACCTGTTCAGTAACGAATAGGTATTTCAGACAAGTTATTGTTCAGTAGCTGTTTCAAAAGAGCTTAAACAGTCATTTAATGGCATTTGGGCAGCTAATTTATAGGCTTCTTAAAAAAAATAAAAAATAAAAATCAGTATTTGCTTTGAAGGTGTCTGTTCTTAAGAGATGTGTAAGGCATTGTGAAAGGTAGCATAGTTATAGCATTGTTTTTTTCATCATAGCATTGTTTTTTTTTTTTTGTTGGAAACTTCCATATGCACACTTAACACCTGTCTATTTATTGCCTTTAATATACATGGGAAAAAGCCATTTCCATGCTTCAAAGTCCCAGCAGATTTTTCATAAAACTTTAGTGTTGTTTTTGGCTTCAGGAATCAAAGTTTCATGTGACTAGTTGGATTATGTTTTTTAAGGGTTGAGTTGCAACACTGCAATGAACAACACAGCATGTTTAGTCTGATTCAAAGGCTAATAAAATCAGGAAAATAGTAGTGAATCTCAGATGCATTATTTGTCCTTTATACTGTATGGATGACTACATTGCTGAACCTCTCAAACCAACATTTTTAGTTATGCTAGAGCAATAAACTGTTGTAATTGGACTGAAACACTGTAGCATTGACACAAGTCACTTTTTAATTGCTGTCTCTCATGCCTTTGAACATTTTGTCTTGCACCTCAACACACAAAAGCTTTTGGTTGTAGGAGAATGGGGCTACTGAAGGTTTTGCTAAGAGTGATGATTTCATGTCTGCAGTGCTGAGAAATGTTTGCTAGCTAACTCTGAGATGGTCTCAATTCTGTAAACCTGGTAGGTGGCAAATTTTAAAAGTTAGTCTTATTCATTGTAATTTTTTGAGGTGAATAGGGGTGGCAGAATCCAGGTCTAAACAGGTACTTTTTTTTCTGATTGCCGATGACAACATATAGGTAGCCACATGACCTAAAACAGATGAAGTGTGTGTAATCACAACATAAGGATTTAGCACCTTCAGTGCTGTCATTCTATGTAAGAGATTTGTTTGATGCAATGGCTTCTCTGATGCTTTCTGTGGTTCCTGCTGGAGGTAGCAGAGCATGTTTCTTGAATAGAAAAGCAGATCTGACAAGGGCCAAATCTTAATTCTAATGGTTCTTGTAACTTCCGATTGGCATCAGGAAGGTTAAAAAGGTTTGATTCTCCCTGAGGGGAAGCTGTTGACCGAAGCCTTCCAAGAGTTCCTCAGGCATAATCCAGGCTCCCTTAGACAGGAATGCATTGCTATTAAAAAAAAATCTCTTAACAAACACTGTAAATATATATATATTTTTTTGATAACAGAGAATCATATTCCACTTTTTATTTGTCAATAATGTTTAATGACTGATGACAAGGAAGGAAAAAAAACATCCATTCCTGCTCAGGGAGGGTGTGAATATGTCTTGATTCTTGGCTCAGCTACAGCTGGCACATTTAGAAGCTCAGTAACCATTCACTAAAGGACAACTGTAGTCTTTTTAAGGTCATGTAGGAGCAGCAAGCTGGGGACAGGCAGAGCTTGTGAAGATATATTGATATTTTCATTAATACCTTTTTACAAGGCCAAAGAGAGGCGTACGTGTATGTGTGTGTTGGGGGGAAGATGTGAACTATGAGATTTGATTTTTTTTTTTTTTTTTTATGTCTAGGGAAGCTTCCAACAACATTTACTTCATAAGGAATAGTCAAAGTGAGGTTAGTTACTAGAAAATAGTTCTAATACAAGTTCTTTGAAGTGAAAGGAGCCACTGTGTATGTTCACAAAATATACATACTCATGTCCTAAAGTACTGCATTTGAACTTGTAGCTCTTCTGGAAACAGAGTGGACAAGTCCAGATTTAAAAACAAGCTTAAGCCTGTTTTTGTTATAGGCTCTTCCGGGGAATAATATTTGACACAAAGCCTATGCCTAACTAACAATTTAAATACAACATTTGGATGCCAAACTATTTAGTTATATCCGTCTACATCAGAAACAATTCTGTATGGACATAAGTTTGAAGTCTTAGCATCAAAAAATTAAAGTGAAATGCTTCAAGAAATAAGCAGTGAAAATAACATCTTCCAGCAGAAAATTTTCATCTCAGTGAAAAGCTCAAATATGCATAATGGTAATGCTGCCATCTTTGTGAGACATTGGGAATTGTTACAGAATTTGAAGACACTCAGTGGACTTTTGGTGGTAATAATAAAAGCCACTTATCCAAGGCTTGCTAGACCTTAAGGAGAGGAAAGCAAGTACAGGACTGTTGTACTGGCAAAAGCTCAGCAGCCTAGTGGCACTTTGCCAGACCTCTTTAATCAAAACAAGAAAAACTTCATAAATACAAGATTAAACAACATAGAAAAGAATATATGCTGCAAAGAACAACATGATAAATGTAGCATCCCAACATAAAAGGAGAAAAAAAAAAGCAACTGCAGTAGTGTCAGTAGGTCATTATGTAGCCAAAGTGCAATTTCACTTGCTGAAGATTCAGAAAATATTTTGGGATAAAAGATCTCTTAATAACGCTGTGATGTCCAACAACAAAATCAGATGGACACTGATGTAGTCTTTACAGCTGTCTAGAAGGGCATGATCTAAAAGAAAAGCAATTCTCGAAGAAACCAGATCCTCCTAGCCCGCTCCTCAAATCTAAAAGCATTGTTTTAAGCACATTTAAATGGTGGCAAATCTTATTCCAAACATCCTCCTGTAATTCATCACATGCCTTCATGCACACCCTTCTTGCATTTAGTCGAACTCTGCCTCTTATAATGTGCTTGTCCTCAGACCTCCTTAGGAAACTGTGAGGACTGTTTTTGAAGTTGTCATCCATTAAAGGCCTGAAACATCTTCTACTGCAGTGAACAGATGGAGTAGTCAATGGTTATATTCCTTGGAAACTGCCTTCGCAAACTGACTGGTATTTACTTAGGAGAGCCTGTTTTCTGGCACTGCCTGGAACTACATGAGCAGGCCTATTTGGGAAGAACCAGCAAATTTCATGTGGGAAACATGTCTGTCACACTGCTCTGTGAAGTCCTAAAAGATGAGCATGGTTACCTTCTTGGCAATTAAATGAGATCTTGAGACACAGGAAAAAAAAATCTTGATAAAGACTGCAATGTCCTTTCTTGGTATACTGGATATATTGGAAGAGGGTCTTGTGTTACTTAGTTTCACCTGCATTTTGTAATAATTCACACAGTGGAAGGGGAGTTGCAGAAAGATTTCAAAGGAAAAAAATGAGGCAAGTCAAAAAGAGTTATCTTGTGGTTGTTACATTAATTAGAATACAGGTGTTGATTCATAGGGATTGATTGCTTAAGAAGTCTTAAAATATTCTGTTGTTCAGTGTCAAATACAGTATGTAGTAAACTTCATAATTATTTGCATTTTTATGCTGTCTACATACCATTTTTTCCCCATATTTTGAGGGACATGGATATCTAATTATTGAAAAGAATAGCTGTCACCATGACTTCTCTTTTGCTTATAGGGGGATAGTATGTTGTGATTGTGTCATTGATCAACCTTGTTTTTCAAGGTCAAAATAAGCACCCTTTTTTCAGACAATTTCCTAAATTTCTTATTTGAATTTAATGAAGAAATTATGTATATACATATTCTTGCTTCTAGTTTTCTTTCCCATTTACTTTTGGGTATGGTTAAAATATAGTGGGCTAGATTTTTCTCTTGGATTCTGCTGAGTTCATCAGTTGTTATATGGATGGAAAAAAATTATCCCACAGAGGTTTAGGGTGTTAAGACATAACAATTGCAATGCTTTTTTTGTTGTTCGTTTGCTTGTTTGTTGTTTAGTTACGTTTAGTGTCAATTAACTTTTTTTTCATATTTCAGTTTACGTGGTAACAGAAAGATAATAAACCCGTTCTGTAGATCAGATGATTTATTATCACATGAAAATGTTTGTGTAGTTTTTTATGAGAAATGATCAGATAAAAATGATAGATGGCTATCTCTAATACATCCTTAATGTTGTTTCACTTGAATGTTTCTCATGTGTCCTTGAAAAAATGAGCAACGCTTTAGCTCCCTGTACATATCTGACTCTTCCTATGCTTTCACAGTCATGAAGTGATCACAGTCATGAAGATCAATGATGACTGCTCTTTGACTTCAGTAACTCTTTCCAAACATCAGCCAGCCCTGTTTACACCAACATTCTTTCCCTTTCCATTTTTCATTTACTGGTGTGTCCTGTTTTACGTCCTTGTACAGTTAAGTTACAAAGCAGCTTGAAGTAAATATGCCACTTCTAATTATTCGGTTGAAAATATAAATGTATTCTGCAGTCCCTTTTCCGAGAATGCTATAGTTGTCCTGGATCCTCTAAACATCAAGCAACCACCATTGCCAGAGACCTGGTGTGCATTGTATGGAAAATTCAAGCTCCATACTCCCCTGTATTATGTTGGGATAAACTAATGAAACAGTTCAGTTCCTTTGCACTTCCCCATACTGTCAGCTCTGCTGCTGTATGCCATCAGTTTCTTCAAATCTCAGGCCTTCCGAGAGTGATGTCCATATACAGTTCTCTTGCTTTTCCTTTTCCCTATCCACTGAACTTCCTGAACAAATTTATTCTTCACATATTACAATATATTAAATAAAAGGAAGAAATTAATGATGGTAAAAATTGCAGGAAAAAAAATCTGAGGTAATCTCACAAAGAAAGCTCTCACAGCTCTGCTATTACTTTAGTGGGAGGTGTATGTCTAAAATATTCCTTGCAGTTTTAAATGATGAAGGTAGAGAAGAACGAACATACACGAAGATTTTTAGATAATGAAACGTTGGTAACATTGAGGTATGCTACTGATGAGTTATTGTCATGTTAGCACCTGCAGCATCCAGGAAGGCAGAGGCTTCTGTATATTCAACAGTGTCAAACCACAGAAGAAAGCTTCCTGCTTGAATTGTGGATTGCCTAAACAAGGGTTGTAAAACTGGATTGGGAAAGAGAAGCAAACATAAACCGATCCAGATCACATTGCAAGCACTGAAAGAATAGGCAGTAAAAGAGAGATTTTAAAGATATATATCTGATTCAGTAAACCAGCATGATTCTTGCCATTTGTGGTAGAATGATCCATTCCAGTACTCTCACCTTTAATATTACCTGTTTGATAAAAAATACTGGAGGAGCTGCATATTAAAGTAAAAGAAAACATATTCTGTGGATTCAGCAGTTTCAGGAGAATTTACCTTCTGAATTGGCCATGATATTTAAAACAAACAACAACAAAATCAAATATAAACTATTCTGTTTTTTCTTGTACCTCTGCTGTTCTAGTTTAGAGCTCTCTTTTATCATCCATCTGCTTATATAAAAATCTGTTTTTGTTAAAAAAATGTTATTTGTCTCCTTGTTTTTCAGCCAAGCAAGTTGAATTAAGTAAAAATTAGATAGATTAGCCGTTTTCATGGATTCTTCTATAGTAGATTTTATTTTCTTCCGATATTTTTCTCATACAACTTGACTCTCAAGCTGTAACATATGTCTGTGAATCCTTTCACTGCTAATTTGAATGGAAAAATAGAAAACAACTTTAGCTTGAGGGTTAAATTATTGTAAGCAGAATAACTTTGTTTTGATTGCGTTCAACATGATTATGTATTTTTGCAGCTTTTCCAAGATTCATTTACATTAGACATGGCTAGTAATATATTTGAAACAGCAACAGAACGGTTCTCTTGTTGAAAATGTTTGAAAAAAATAACCACAGCATCTTTAGTACTAAACATTCTCTATGTTAATGCTCTTTTTCCACAAGTAAAGTGGCATAAACAAGTTTCTAGTTAACAGGATATTGCAAGCAAGCATTTGCTACTTACTCCTCTGGTCTAATCTGGTAAGCTTCAGTGGATAGCTAGGCTGCTCATCTTCCCTTCTTTCAGACACATTTCAGAGGTACTTAAATGGCCATTGCTCCACTGTTTATAAAGGTAGCATGGTCAGAATTCTGTGGAACAACCTGTTTGCTCAAGTTTGAAAGTGTAACAGAACTCATGCAGCCAATGTGCATCAAAACTGTGTTTCCAGCTCTGCTTTGGATAATGTGTATCTCGCAGCGTGCGCGGGCATGTTCCCAAGCATATGTTTCCCCTGCATGATGGGATGATTTAGCAAGCAACAGAATCCACTGCTTCCAGCAAAATAATGATTGCAGCAACAACTGGCCCAGTTCCACGTGAGCACTGCAAGGCTGGAAAATGCTCCTAATGAGGTTTCAAGCCCTGTGCGGCTGTGTCCACACGACACTGTGCGGAGTGCCAAGGGCTGTGCCCTGCATGCCAGCCTCGCAGGCCCAGGGAGTCGGAGTCCCGTCAGTTTAAATGATCTAAGGGCTGTTCCTTGCGAGTGGGAACCGCTCTAGGGCACTTCTGAGGGTCACAAACACAGCTAAACAGTTTTCCTAGATATAGACAATTGGTTTGAAAATGATTCTTTCTTTCACACTTAAAGCCAACTTACAGCACTTTGACAATGCTGAAGGCCATTTGAAACTCACAGTGTTTTCGAGTATAATTCGTATAAATGTCAGGCCTGTTATATCTTAGGCATATAAAAAGGGACATCGTAGTCGTCTTTTTTTATTGTCTCTCTGCTCTACCTTGTGTTGGAACAGGTCAGTGAGTATTCAGAAACAGGTGGATACTCTGTGCTGGTTGAATCCTCACTGAAAATAGGTTTTGGTGAGACCCTAGAAATGGAAACATGGCTTTGAGATATCATAGTCTGCTCTGGCATTGTTCATTTGTGAGCCAGTAAAACCTAAGATATATTTCTGAAACACTGCCTTTAAACATTGTAAAACATCTTCCATTATACAAAAGATAATAATTTGGAGATAATTTGGAACAAAAGCAAATCTTGCCAAAACTTCTAAGAAATGAAAATACTGAAAACAGCTTAAGGTCAATCTACTTAAAAAAACAAACAAACAAACAATCAAACAAAAAAACTTTCATTCTTTCATTTCAGTTTGTTATAATTATATGCAAGATTATATACCAAAAAAATTGCAAACTTTTTCTTAGGGAGGCTCAGTTCAGAGTTTGCAGGAATAGGGGTTCTTATTATGCAGACCTAGATAATATAGCTATATAATTTTTAATTCCCCTGTAAACAGAGAATGAACAGAAGCTGCTAGTCTCTTTGGAAGATGATGCTTTTTCATGGGAAGTTTTGATTTCATTGAAATAGTGTATTTTCAGTGGAACATCATTCTATATGAAGGATTGTTTAGCATTATTATAAATTCTATCAGTGTGTATTTAATGCATTTAGTGTTTTATTAAGGCAATGCTAGAAGCAAGGCATGACCTCCTATCACCTTTTCCAAAATTTTGTTTCACTGAATTACAAGTCATATGTTCAAGGTTAAAGCTGCTGTAAATGGGGGAAAAAAATAAAAGTTCTCTTCTTTTCAAATTACAGCAATTATATCAGTTTATTTTGTACTCAGAATAAATTTGACCTGTGGATGAGATTGCAGGTTAGGATTTGAAGAGCCTAAGGGAATACAGTGCTCAAACCCGCTGTTCAATGAGAGGTAGAACACGTTTAAAGTTCCTGTCTCTGTGTGGACTTCTGTCATTGCTACATTTGAGGTTTCCAAATTAAAATTCAGTCCGAGATAGCTCTGTTACTAGCTCGAAGGTGCATTATTGCACACAAACACAAAAAAAGGCTGGAGCGTGCCCAGGGAAGAGAAGGAGGATTTCTGGAAGCATGCTGCCCCGCCTCCGTGTGTTCTTTTTCATCCCGTTCTGTTAATGGACTGCCAAAACTAGCAAAGAAGTGGAGCATGAAGATAGTAATGGATTCCATTTCATACCACAGAAGTGACCCTTCCAGCTGCAATACTGTCATTTATAAAGTAACGTGTGTGCTGTACTCCGCTGAAGCTGACGTTTGGCTTTACTGATTGCCACTTGCAGTGTTCATTAATCCGTCTGGCTGACATCATCTTTTTCAAGCAACAGGTCTGCCTCGTATTGTTGGTCTTGCTAATGCTTATCGTTGCGCTTGCAGTTCTCTGGCGATGACTGGCGACGTATGTGTACGCAGTGCTCTGATAGAGGGCTGCTACCTTGCCATGGAATGACAGGCTGTTGCCCCTTTTTTGATTGGGAATTGGTTGCAGTCGCCAGAAGCTGCAGACAGCTTCTGAAGCGTCAGTGAGACAACTAGAAATTCACTGACCTCAGCTGGAAGTAATGTTATCTGCGATAATTTCAAACAGATGCAGATACCGGCTTGCTCTTGCAGGGGATCTGATCTAATAAGCAGTTGTGCACATGGATAACTTTACAGATGTGCCCAGATTGCTTCCTTAGGCCTGCCTATCTGAATAAATAACGCTTGCATGGAAGTATTTGCAGGATTAGGCCCTCACTTTACATATGTAAGTGATTTCAGAAGCTGTTTCTTAAAGTTACATGAGGTTGGGAAACACAGCACTGGTGTTTTTTTCTTTTTGCAAGTTTGCAGCACTGTAGGAGAGGGTCTGTTGTTTTGCCTCTTAATCAGACTCTTCTGTGTGGAAAAAGCTACATGCTTTCCATGAACTTTTCTTCAAAATTGATGCATTTGGGTCCATTCATTTAATTAACCTTTGCCTAACTTTTTCCCATGCACTGGAAAGGAGTAATTAGCCTGTGCATGCTGAGTATAACATTTGATGATACATGCATTAAAATTTAGAGTGACTTTGTCTTTCTAATATTTATTTCCCTGGAGTGTGATGAGATCTGTAAAGATGAGCTAGACAATAGCTGGCAGAATATTGGAATATGGAATGCGGAATATTTCTCTTTATTGTTGTTGAAGCTTTCTTGTCTTCCAGTCAAGTTTGAGAAAAAACAGTAAATCATTACTAAGAAGCCATGTCTCTCTCTTCTTATAGTATTTCTTTCTAGTGTAAATGTTAATAGTTGACTGTCCAGAAGGTAGCAGAAATATATTTGAGGAGATTATGCATGAATACTATGGATCTTACAAATGAGATGGAAAGAGTGAAGACCTTCATAAACTTAGGGCTGTTTTTCATGATGTTATTTCATTGTGTGTTTTGCCTTGTCTGTTTATTTTTTTCCTCTTCGGTGCAAATGTCCTAGATGGCAATTGTTCCAGCATGTCAGACAAATTCTAAATTTGACAGTATGAGGACACAACCATCTGTGTCAGCTCAGGAGCACAGCCAAGCTGGCTGAACGTATCTTAGCAATAGAAGTATGGTTGTAGCAATGATGAATGCAGGTGAGATAAAGAAGTGGTAACTGTTAGAAGTGAATGAATTAAATAAGTTTTTGGCAATATTTTTTTTTCTTTGTGACACTGAAGAAACATCTTGTATATCCATCTTACAATGATGTTTAATGAGTTTTCTCAGTTTAGACACATAAGATTTGATACATTCTGGGTAGCTATATAAATGTAAAATAACAACTGCTGAAGTTTTAGCAAAGTGGATTTTTCTGTGTGTTAAAAGTTTTTCAAAGTTTAGTCTGTTTATGTAGCACCGATGCTATATATGGGTTAGTATTTAAACCTCAGATTTAATTTTTTAGAAGTACGATAATTTGATAAGAATGTAGTATTTCTGTTAGCATCACTATTGATTTCTTACCATTCTTTCTCATTCTTTAATTTTATACTTTCCAATAAACTTTGCAAAAGGCAAAACCATTGTGTTGCATTTGTCTCTAATAGTGTAGCACTATTCATTAGCTGTCTCAATGGAACTCTTGTCAAATTTTAAATCACCAAGTAATTTTGTCAAAGTAGATTTATTTTTTTTGTGTGCAGTCAAAATTTTAATTCAGGAAAACAGCTCTGAAATTTCATTATACTATGTTATAATATGAAATAAATGTCACACAAAATACTTGAAAAGAGAAAAATGTATACGTTCAGAAAAGGAGAATTCAGTGGAAAAAAAAAAACGCCCTCATAATCAGGAACAATACTCTCAGGCAAGGGAATTTAGTGATTATTGTTTTAATGCAGGTTTAAATAGTTCTAGTTGGATTTGATTTTTATGTGGGAGTTTGTGTTCATTTGGAATTAAGTTTCTGTAGAGCTTATTCAGGTCAAATACCAGTTGTAGTTATCTTGTACCTCTAAACCTGCTGAGGCCCAGATGAAGGGCACAGTGTGTAATAAAGACTTTAGATTACAAGACACAAGAAAAAGCATTCATGCAAGAAGCAAGTTGTTGTGAGGTTCTTTCCTTTAAATAAATGATTGTGTTTATATTCTTAGTTTCATGATTACTTCCTTACAATACAGATTATTTTCAGAAATAAGTGTGAAGATACTACATCCTGTACAGAACAGAGGGTATTTTGGGTCTGAAATAGTAGCTAAGCAGAAAGTGCAAGCACTGTGATCTAAATCCTATTCAAGTGACATGAGTTAATCTGTTCAAAGCAAAATTCTTCAGTTCTTGATTGGTCTTAGAGGATTCATGACTAAGCTAGGCTAGGTGGTTATTTATTTCTGTGGAATGGAGATGGACTGGACATATCATAAAGTTCTTACTAGTGTGTAAGCAGTTTGTTTTACACGACAAAGATACTCCAAAGAACACACTCTGAATTCTACTTGATCCAAGTACAATGAATACTATTTCTGCTTTTTATTCTTGAAGCACTCTGCTCATCCCTTAAACTCCTTTCACAACCATCAGCAAAGCTTAGTTTTATGGTCCTTTATTGTTTGGTGATGGCTCATTCATACTTTGTGCTTCTGTTTGCCCTGGTCTCTCTGGCACTTGTGCTGACACAATTTGCATTTGTTCATGACTCTGGTTTTGCTTTTAAAAGCTAGTAATAGTTTGTAGTTATATTCGTGTTCACATGGTACTCCTGTAAATACTGAAGAATAGTGATCTTACCTTCTACAGGCTTTGAGAAAGGAAGTGTGTATAAGCAACATTTGACTAACATACCACAAACTGTATTGTATCAATTGTAACAAATAGAGAAGTATGAGCACAATTCATGATACATAATTTGTCTGAGCAAATCAACTGATGATGAATAATTTGCAGTATGCTATTATTTGTCTTTGTGGAGCAAGTTCTGCTAGTCAGGGTCACACCTTAAACCTTATGGCTCTCATCTCTGGTCCAGAATGGTATTTCAGCTGGTGTCTGCCTTTGGGCATGTCAGTTCCACTAAGTCATGTGCTTAAAATCAGACACATGAGACATAGTTGGATGTGCAAATGGATCCTTCCCGTACTGAAGTTCCCTTTTATTCAAATGAGGGCTTGGTCTGAAGCAAAGTAATGAGTTGCATAAAGAGAACTGAGGATATATCATTGGTATGTTCAACATAGATCGTTATAATATGCCCTTGCTGAAATTTAGCAGACTCTATCTTTAAAACATCAGTTGGTAGCAGAACATTGCGTAAAACTATTTGCCGTTTTATAGATATCAAAATGGCCTAAATATTTCCTGTCTTATGTTACAGCCCTTTCAGAACTCACGCTGTAGAATGTACAAATGTGTAGCTTTATAATGCCTTAAAATGTCAGCTATTATGAACTTTATATGTCAAGAATATATAGTATGGGCAGACTGATCAGTTTTCATGTAAAACTGCAACAGTAGTTGACTTTTCAAATGAGCTTTCCTGTATTCACTTTACAAGACAATTCTTTGCTTTGATGAGTGTAATAGGTTTTGTTCTTGAAGTAACTTATTTTTAATGCAGGTGCTACATCAGGTGCAGTCCCTTCAGCTACAACATTCTTTTGAAAAGCAGAATAAGGCTTTACTTTTTTTTTTTTTTACAAACTGCAATCCTGTTTATTTAATTGTCTGCTTTCTTAAGTGACTTCTGAGTATTCCCCAAGCAGTAAGAACTGCAAATTTATGAAGCCTTTGCCTCATAAGTTTTGATCTTTTCTGTATTACGTAACTGACATGTAGCATTCTGCAGAACACAATAATGATTAACTTCTAAAGCAGTCATCGTAATGCAGATAGTTAATTGTATCTAAAAATAGAAAAAAAAATAACTATAGGAGAACAAAGGCAACCTCTGATTTGAAATAAGCAGGCATCCAACTTCTACTAGACAGTATCAGAGTGCTTCTATTGCTGTGGATCTTTGTTTCAAAATAGATAAGCAGACCTCTTTTTTCAGGTAAGTTTTGAGAAAACTTGAGAAAAATGTATGTTTACAGCAGGTCATTTTTGATGCTTTGGTTTAGGCTGTGTAGAGTTATTTATATATTCATTTTGTTTTAAATGCAATTTTCAGCTGTTCATCAGGTACAGGCATCGTTATGTGCATATATACTTTGAAGTGTTCTGCGCAAAAAAAAAAAAAAAGAAAAATTGCTCACTTTAGTTAGTAAATGAGCACTTAAAGCAAGAATGGACAGAGACCTAAGAATATGCTTAACATGGACTTCAACCAGAATTCCATGTTTGCTCGACTCTTGTCTGTGAAAGGAAGTCTTTATTTTGTGTAATGTAGCTTGGATGTTTAAAAATGAGAGAATAAGAAATCCTGAAAATGATGTTCTTCTAAGGGTTGGGGTGATAGATTGGTGGAGTTGCACACAGAGTGCCTGTGGAACAAGTTAGGGTTTGGAAACATTTGGAAAAGGTTGTTTGCCTAACATCTAGATGTGTGCGAGATGTCAGAAAAGGTTTCAGCAGAGATCACAGGCTAGAAGCTTAAAGCACCAAGCTGAAGTTTGAAGTTTCCCGGAAAATCTTCCCCAGCCAGTTCACAGAGCAGGGTTCTTTACAGGCTGCTTTACCTCATGTGCACTCCAGCTCCCGGGGGAAGAGACCTTTCTTTTTCCTTAGATTGTATAAGGAGGCTGGGATGACTCACCGACTAACTCGGTTACCTCAGTTCAAAGTTAGATAGGACCAATCAAGGCCTCCTGTCAGCCTCCTCTGACTGCAACGAGGTCTTAAAGCTTTCTTATGTCCCTCAGTCACTTTTACCATAATGAATCACTGGAGTGGGAGAGAGGATCTTGTTACCTTTTTTACATTTGGGGAGATCAGGGCTTAAAGGATAAAATCCAGGTAGTAACACAGGTTTCTGAGTGCTTTTTGTATATTTGCTGCACTAATTTAGAAAAGAAACAGTGTTTCTTTCCTGGGCTCTGATTTTCATTGGTGCTATGCAGTAGTGATTTCCATGGCTTCAATCTACTCCTCAGTCAAATAACATTGAAAAGATCAATAAGCTTGAAGAGCCTTTTCAGAAGCAACACACAAATGACAGTTCTGTTGTTGGCATTACAATCATTGCAGCTACAGATCCAGAATATACAGAAGTAGATCTATGCAATCACTTAAGCCGATATTGGTGTCTCATGTAAACAGTGAAATCCATGTGTCTGGCAAAATGTATTGTGAAAACTAAAGCAAGCTCATGGAGGAATTGGCTTTCAAGTAGTTTTTCTTACCCATGGTAATTGTATATTTAATTTGATCAGTCTTTCACTTCATTACCTTAAATTCACTTCACTTCAATATCCTATATATTTTTTGCAGCTGTTATATTTATTCATATTTTCAAATTAAGATTATTTTCAAGACCAGTTTAACTTTTAGATCATTTTGGCATTGTTACTTTACTGTGGTACAGAATGTTCTTAGTTCTCCCGAGTCGCTATGGCTTGTACTCCCAAATGAAAAGTTCTGTCCCCAGAGATATGACTCCAAGTGACCCAGTAATCTGTTAGAAATCTGCAACAGAAGCACTGCTTTTTCCATAAGTCTGTTTTTTTTTTTCTTTTTCTTTTCCTTTTTCTAACTAACAAAACCAAATGAGAAACTATCAGGAGACTTAATTCCAAAGTTTGATGTTTTTTGCAGTGCTTCTAGTTGAAATATAATTGATGATTTGTCCCACTAGCCGGAGGCATTAGCTAATTCATCATGACTAGCATTTGGATAGCAGCACTGTCTTTTCTCTTGGTGTGATTAGCTCAGCTGATATCGGTAGCCTTTTAAAATATACCAAAATATATAAGCTTTCTGTAAAATGGTGATGAAATACACCAAATGCACTTATATTGAGGTCAACATGTATCTTTCTCTGTTTTTGACCATTTGGGGTACTGGTACAAATACTAGCTTAGAGACGTTGCTGTTGCAATACTTTGGGAGCTGTGTTAAAGCCTCCATCCTGTTTTTACCATGATAATTTCCTTCCATGTCTACAGAGGTGTGTCTGAGGCCTTGAGAGACAGTAATGATCTCCCATGGGAGTTCCTCCATGGTGTAACAGGTTGTGGTGCCTCTTTTTGATTCCTTCCAATTATTTCCATTTGTGCCTTCATTATTAGAGATTGTTCAAATTTAATGACCAGTCAAGAACTACTGACTCTCCCACCTCTCTCAAAGTCCATTCACGTAGATCCTCAATTTAGTCACTGTTCTGTTTGTACTCTTATGTGAATGGCCCACTTTCACCAGCTAGAAAAGGCAGATTATTTTTCTAAAAATTTTCAGACCTAAGATATATGTATGCTTGAAAAACTAAAGTAGATGAAGAGCAGTCACCACAGAGTCAGGAAGAGATGAACCAATGGACAGTGAGGATAGTACTCATTACTGATGGAAAGACTTTTCAGATCTCAGGCTAGCAAGAAATAGACTTCATAGTTTTTGATCTCCTACTGTTAAAGAAATGGCATATTGTATCCTTTTTGTGGGAATCCTCAGTGTGTGAAGTTATGAGTAGTCTGGTTAAAATTAGGAGGAGAAGGCCATAGAGACCTCTGTTTTTAATTTTGGGGAAATGCAGACTAATGCTTAAGGCCCTTGAAATTGACTGAAAAATGGGTAATGATTGCCTGGGCAATGCTGCGAGCATCTTGAATTTTCAGATTTGGTATTTTATTTTAAAGCCTTTGCCATAGTTCTTTGTTCATTTTCAAGGGCAGCACATTATTCATCTGAGCAGTGCTTAGAAAAAATAATTGCAAACAAAAGAATGCTAAATGGTGAGGCCTCTGAGTTACCGTGCAAGGAGTCTGTCAGTATATGTATACTGTGTTATCATTTTTGCAGTGGTTGATCTTTTGCTACATGCATCTCTTAGGGTGTCTCAACATGGATGAATGCTGACATATATCTAATTTAGTCAGTCAGAACGAAGCTTCAGTCTTTACGCATTGTAATTGTTAGTATAGCTCTGTCCTGAATAACTGCATCTCTCTGGTGGACTCATTAGTTTGTGTTCAATGCATTGCTCATGTGTTTACTCACCTTCTGGACCAGGAGTGGAGCTCTTCCAGATGTTCCTAGTCCATAGAGTTCTGATGGCCCTTTAGACTGGTGTTCAGCTTCAAGTTAGTGAGCAGTTCTGAGTTTGGCAAACTGGTCCTAGGGTTGGATCTGTATTAGAAGTTCAGCTTGGACTGGGAACATCCTGTGGAAGTCAATCTCCTAGTTGTCCTCACTTAATTGGGCTTTAGTTTGCATCACAGAGCAGTTTGGGAATGCTTGAACTGTGCACACTTTTTGTGTAAACCTGAAGCAAAACAGGCACTTGTGGAGTGAGCTTGATGACCTCCAAGTGCTGATGAGTGTTCCTTCCCTAGGGACAGTGTGGAGCTGAGTGACTCTTCCCTCTTTTCTTCATCCCCCGTGTCCCAAATCTATGTAGTATTGGTTTTAAGTCCTCAGCACCAGTTTATCCATCACCTTAGCTCTGTTGCACTTTGTTGATATATGCACTTCATAACATAGGGTCAAAATTACTATCTTCTGAGCTGTTTTATGGCTTTATTGCCAAAAACATAATGGGACTATTAAAGAGCCTTGGTAAAAGGGAAGAACAGACTTTGCGGGAAGGCATTGTTGGTTATTTAATGGTAGGTTCCAGTTATTGCTTCTTGACTTCTCAGCAATATCTGCTTTTGCTGTGATGGGGAGCCAGCTGATCATCGAAATGAGTGCTCTAACTTTAGGATGTAAAGACTGTGCTGTTTCTTATCAGTGGTTAAACTATCAGTTTAACTGGGATTTACATAATTTCTGAAATACAGAGGATACTTGTCAGTTGGGAGAGGAAGCAGAAAGGCCTAGTGGCTGCATAGATGTGAATAGACAGTCTCACTGACATACGTTTTCTAGCTTAATTTGGACATAATTGTTATTTTGGGAATATCAGCATGAGACAGGAATGCATGGGCTTCTGTATCATTTTCTTACAAGTAGAAAGAAATTTTCATTTTTGAAGACAATAGATTTTAGCTTTTACTGTTTAGCAAATGTGGAGTTCTATGGGATGGAAAGTAATGAGAGACTTTAATTAGTCTGCTTGAAGCTGGTTCCTGAGACAGACTTGCCTACTGGAAACAAAGCATTATTGCTGGAAGCTGAGATTTCTGAAAGGGATGATTGTTTACCTGTGATGTCTGTTCCAGAACAGGGACATTTGCATAAATCAAACTAGTCATAGAATGTGTTTGTATGTGTGTGTATATATATGCATATATATATATATATATTTTTTCAATTGTGACTCCAACAAGCAAGACCCTAAGTACATTTATTCCTTGCATTAGACTCTTTTTTTCCTTTTATGGTTTCAGTATAGTAACTGTGGGCTGAGCCTCAGTGTAGTGAATTTTTTATTCAACTAGTATATTTTTACTACTTTACTATTCTGAGGTCATGTCTTCCTGTTGCTTTTCTATTCCTAATAACACTATTATGTTAAGAATGCAATTTACTCTAAAAACATTCTAACATGCTTACTGAAATTATGTATAAATATGTGTCAGTCTACATAAATAGATGTAAACCAAAGTGGAAACTGACCATAATGTTACATATCCAAACTTAGGAAGAAAAAAATCATCTTTTCTCATGAAATTGAACATTTTTTGTTTTGCTTTGTTTTAATAAGTTTTGAATAACTGTGCTTAATATCATCTGGGTATTCCTGACCTTTAACTTATACTCCAGAACCACTGCAGTGTATTTAAAAAAACAAAACAAACCAAAAAAAAAAAAAAAAAACCACTTGTTTTGTTTCCTTTCACTAAGTGCTAAAAAGCAAAACAAAAGCCAGCCAACATTCCATTTCATAGCTTTATTATCTTAGTCATTCAGGATGTCTTTAAAAGTAACATCCTTTTAGCAGAAAGAAATAAAAAGAGCTTTCTATTATTCCTGGTGTTTTCTTATCTTCCTAAGAAAATTAAGATCAACATACTCCACAATTCAATTCAGTCGTTAACTTTGGAGGTCTATATAGCCATATAGCCATCCATTCCTCAAGCTCCTAGTACCTTTATTTGAAAAATTAAAACACTTCTGTAGTGCCTATTATGTTTCAATTTACTTTGCAGAACAAAAATAAGGAACAATTCACTGTCTGCCTTTTTTTTTTTTTTTCCTGTCTGATTGTTCAAAGTTTGCAGTTATCAACGAGTTTGGATGTTGACATACTGTAAACTCACATTAAAACATATATTAACGTAATTACAGATTGGAGTTTCACAGTCTTGGCAATTTAGACTGCAGGCAGGGCGGCTGTTGTTAGAGCTGAGTATGATCTCTGTAGATCAAAGGCAAGGAAACTGCACAATATTTTTGGAAACTTCTGAAGTGTGAGGTGATATCTCGGCTGGCATAAATTAGTGTGGCTTGACTTGCAAATTAGAAAGGAACAGAATCATTGGTGCATTTCTGGCACTAAATATAGATGATTTATTTAAATGCATGAAGTCACAGGAAAATGATAGGAAGCAAGTACCACATAGTAAAATCTGAGGTCCTTCACGTTGAATTAGACTTGCATTGGAACTCAGTCCCTCGCACAGGAGTCACAAAGTCGTAATGACTAGGGCTCTTCTACTGACAGAGCTGATGAATCACTTGTTATCAGCTCTAAGACTAGAAAGCAGCAGTCAGTAGCAATGAACAGCAGCTATCAAAGCATAAGAGCCATTTGTGAAAGAAATTGGGGTGTGATCCAATGAGCTAAACAACCTGTGCACTGTCATTGGTGATACACAGACCACAAAGGTGCACTTCATAAAGAATTGTGTTAGTGATCAAGATGTGTATCAGGTATAGATGTGTTAGCAGTAATAACTGTGTAATGTAGAGGAAATGGATTTCACCAACTTTTTTTTGGTTGTTACTTAGTAAATTTGGTTTTCTTCTTTGTTGAAGGTATATTTCCCATAGAGACATTCTGCACTTCATTTATACTGCTGAGCCTTTGGCTCTGGAGTATCATCTTTCAGAAGTACATGGTCAGCTGGGACACCTTGTTCCTTTAGAGGAGGAATATTGGGGTGAATGCAAAGACTATCATAGGCAAATATGATGGAGACCGTTTTTCAGTTGCTTTGGGACTCTTCATAAAAGCAACCACAAGAGCCAGTTTCACACTCAGATAAATCATACAGCATTTTAGATAATCTGGTGTTGTAAAAGCAGAAAAGTGACCTTTGTATATTGCCGTGTATTGTCTAGCACTCTGTGGTAACACAAGAACTGTAGTGAAGTAGGCTTCTTTTTGCTGTCTTTATCAAAGCAAGCTAATATATCATTTCCCTCTGGCTTGAGCTGGTAATCTTCCCCTTTTACTACCATAAATAAAGAATTGAAGAATTTTCAAGAAAGCTGGATGTTGAAATGAATAGGGCCATTTCTGTTGACATCTTCAATGGGCTTTGGATCATACAAGTGTTCTTGTCTGAGATAAAGCATTAGCTTTGTCTTCTGTCTCTCATTTTTTGTTCACTGATTCCCCTTTACTCCTTACTACAGAAGAGGCTCAGAAACCTGTTTCAAAATTAAGAGAATAACCATCAAAAGATCACCAGTTCATTAAGAATGCTGTTTGGTGGGCTGGGAATACATAGTTTGCACGCCAGCTTAAACTTGCACAATAGACTGTCACTAGGTAGTTATTTGAGATGGATTTACTCATAGTGTCTGTGGTAAACTATCCAGATACTGATGGTATGTATTTCTTTTAGTTACCTTGAACCCCACAATTTGTCTACAACACAGTTTCTAGATTTTAGTTCAATTTCATCTCACAGAGTAGCTTTATTACAAGGTTAGCCTGGCTGTATTGGATCATGAATGTATTCTGTTTTGATAGCAGACCAGGTGCAGCTACTATGTTTTGTTAGGGATGCTGATGGAATACATCTTTGTTTCATAAATGTGTGTCAGCTGTGGACCCAATAACAATGTTTGAAGCTCGCCTTCCTGGTTCCAAAATCTATTTAAGCCTGAATGAAAAGAGAAGTCCTAAATGCAGATTAAGATAAAATTCTGTGTATCTATTCCTGAGAGTGTGTGTTTCTGCATGCCTCCACATGTTCACTTGATTTTAAATGCAGCCTTGCATAATATATTGTAGAGCATTCTGAAAGAACAAATTATGAGCAGACGTTTGCACACATAATTATTTATATTGATCATAGAAAGATGTTAACTATTAAACTGTCTCCTGAAAATAAATATTAAGTTACGAAAGGTACACAAAAAATATATACATTACAAAATTTGATTGAGGGCTACTGTGACCAATCAGTGAAGGTTTGTATCTATTTTGGGATACTCACCTTCAGGTGGTCTGTTTTTTTTACAGATAAGGAACTCTGTGCTTAAGAACTGTTGGGCTTCTGTGAGATTCTGTGTCATATGCAAGCTTCTGCAGGCATTTGAAAGGGGGTAGATAAAATTAAGAAAAACTGTGTCTTTGATTCAGAGCTGGGCTGTTTTCTTCTGGAACAAACTGCATTTCTGTAACTATCAGTTTTCCTGACTAAGAAGTATGTGCATATTTAGTTTGAAATAATACATTTAATAAATACATAATTGTACTGAATTTCTGTATGCACTGGTAAAATAAAAAATTGTGCTAGCTCTAGTAACTACGTATAATTTAGCAGAATAGTAAAAAAAAAAAAATGGTATCATTCAATATGATCAGAACCCAGCCTACCAGCTTATATTCTTGGTACATTAATTTGAAGCATTAATATTTTAAGCATAAATTAACAAGTCAAAGTTGTTTAGTTAGTGGCTTCTTTTGAAGCTCATCATCCACTTTGTGCTGCATGGTTCTGGTTCTCAGGGGGTATCAGGTCTGGGGGAATGTCTTTTGAACACTGAATGTTTAAGAATTACAGAAAAAATTCTTCCCACTCCTCTGCCGCCATGTAGAACACTTGTGAATGTACCTCTACTGCAGATTTTGAAGCACAGCATTTTAACTTCCAGTCCACTATATTGAATTGCATAAAGCAAAACAAAGTAGCACAATGGTAAAATATGCACAGATGAGTAAGAGTTTGGGAAATGTTAATGTGTAAATGCTAATAATTTTGCAAAATTTTTAGAATGTTTTCTTTAACTAAAAGCAGTTCTAGAACAGTATTAATATAGGAAACTGTGCCTGAGTCAAATACCCAGTTTTGTTCATGAAACATAGTATCAGAGTATATTAATTTATAGCACAAAATTACTTGTTAAGGATTTGTCTGAACTGTGAGGAGAGGAGAAGAAACGATTAAAACCCTGTGAAATGTGCAGATGAACCTTGACATTTGTAGCTCTGGCTAAGGAAGGTATAAGGAATTGTTACATATAGGCAGAATGGTCAGTTACTCATGGATAAAATCAAGTGGATTTGAAAGCCGGATAGAACCAGTTTAAAGGTTTAAGAAAGAAGATAAAACCAGCATACCTGTTGAAACTTGCCCTGCTCCCCCCCCCCCC